>JACCGJ010017926.1:0-13091 GCA_013407085.1 Atriophallophorus winterbourni
ATGGGAACTTCTGTGAGGAATCTTTGCTGAGTTGTGACGCAGCTAACGTAATCCTGTCTTTGTCTACACTCAACGCTGCTGCACTAAAAGCCTTTGCTCACCAGCGTTCCGTCGAAACAGATTCCACACATTGTATTGTGCTGCCGTTATTATTTTATAAAAAAGACAAAAAATCGATGTAGTGAAACTACAAAAACAAGCTGCTTTTTGCGCATTTGCTTTTGCATTTTCTGCTTGCCTGCTTTCCCTTTTCACGTGCTTGCTTATCTGCTTTTCCTGCTTCATATTGCTTGGCACTTTGTCCGACTACAGACTTGTGCTTCATGATGATGCCAGAGTTGGACAGATTAAAAACTCGGTAGTACCTAGGGTTATGCTCCCGAGGGTGCTCCAAAATATTTCTGTAGGCATAACATGCTTGCAGCGGGCATAGTAATTGGCTAGCACTAATGCAGAAAGCCTCCCAAAGTGAATCCAGGATCCTATGTATTGCAGAGACCTGGCTTCATGAGACTGACACTATTTCCGTCAGTCTTCGTGTGACCTATACAGCCCTTGAATCGGATAGACCAGAGGGTAGACGCGGAAGAGGTGCTCTAATACTCTAAAGGCATTGTATTAAACACCAAGACTCTGGTTTAAAAATGGCCACCTTTGGCATGCTGTTAGTTTCCAAAATCATCACCGACAGTAAGCTTTCCTTTACATTAGGCTGCCGTACAAGTCACCCGGAGAATCTGATGTGAAGAGACCAGGAAATTAAAGAACTTAATTGGTTGCTCAGAAATTCAGTATCAGTTCTATTTAAATTTTTATGTTTCTACGCATTTCACTATAATAGAAAATGAAAAAGTACGAAAAACGAAACTTGCAATAATATAATGTCACATTTTGTCTGTATACATGAATTTCTTCTTAGCTGACCTCCAGGTTGGTGAAAAGAAACCCTTTCCGTTTATGTCAAGTCACAGCTATAAAAAACTATGTACCCAAAGGCGTTCAGGATAACTCTTAACGTTTTATCACCTTTTGTATACGCCGAGGATACAAATGAACAAAAAAAAACAACTCTGGCAGTGGTAGGCGCTCCCTATAAACTTTCTTGAGACAGAAATTCCGGACGCTTGAATGGTTTATCAGCCATTTACAGCCCTGTACCTACTAAACTGAACTAAGCATTTGGTGCATTACTTCGACCCTTCATCATGGTGATAGTAATACCCCATTGGATTATCGTTTTTAAGTTTGGGGCCTTATCACTGGAAAAATAACTTGCACTTAAGACATTTCAAAAGCTCGCCAATTAAATGAAATAATTTCTTCGGAGTACGATTAAAATGGATGATTAAATCATTGCGCCATAAAATATACGACAATAGATTTTGAACACTTGGATTACATACTTTTATATACCTTTGCATGCGGATTGATCTCATAATTGTGTTTCGGATAATCTGATTTGGGCATGTTCCCAGTTAACGTCTCTTTTTTCCAAATAAAAGGATTACATAACTATGGACATCCATACGAACTAGTGGGTTCGAGACTTAACCATGTCTCACACCTTATGCGCTTTAATTGGCTCGTCATCAAACTGTATCTTTCTTCCGGACTGCACTGTAACATCAATTCGCTGAAGGATTGCTCGCATTCGGTGGCAGCATCGCGTTAAAAATAGATGTCTGCAAGCGGGTGTTAAAACCAGGTGGCCACAAAGTGAGAGGAATGCTGATGCTTGCTCGTTTGCGATGGTTGAGACATATTTTAAGAATGCCTCCTCACCCTTTACCGTAACGCGCCTTATTCGCAGAGCCTGGCAGAAGCAGGGAAAAACGATCGGGTGGCCAGTCCATGACGTAGCGCGTTAAGATGAAACAAATAACCGTAGCGCTAGGCTCAGTTGCCTTGGTTGGGTCCAAAAGCTCCACCTAATAGTTGGCTGGAAACCTTACGAGATATGGCTTCAAACCGAAGTCAGTGGCGGCAGTGTATTTTATTATATCATAATTTTTTAATCCGGTATTATTTTATAAAAAACAAAAAATCACAAAATTGCATGTAGTGGAACTACAGAAACAAGCTGCTTTTTGCGCATTTGCTTTTGCGTATTTCGCTTGTCTGCTTTCCCTTTTTCACGCGCTTGCTTATCGGCTTTTCCTGCTTCATATTGCTTGGCACTTTGTCTGGCTCCAGACTTGTGCTTCATAATGATGATGATATTTGTAACGCGATGCTGCCACCGAATGTGAGCAATCCTACGTAGGCAACGGGTGTCAAAAACAGGAAGCCGACGGACATCTTCCGCTCGGATAGACCAGGTTTCGCAGCCATAAAGGAGTGTAGCACTCACCACTGCGTTGTTGTTGTTATTGTTGGCCTACGTCGGTCGATATCGACCATGGATGTACATCACCATCGCATGAATTTCATGTTTTACAGCTTTTTGAATGACTAAACAGTCCGATTCGAGAGGAATAATCTCTCCCGCAGCGCTTGCAACGATAGTCAGAACTCTGTTATATTGCATCAGTTGCACGCCGGCGGCGTGATCTGCGTTCAGCAGCCAAGAGCTGTATCTGCTCCTCCCCGGCTTGCAGACGACGCTTTACACAATGCCTCCAAAGTGAGCGGTCAATAGCAAGTTCTTCCCAGCTCGCGGGGTCAATGTCAAGAGCTTTCATATCTCTTTTGCAAACATCCTTGTACCGCAAGTGCGGTCTGCCCAATGGTCGACTTCCTAATTGCAACTCACCATATAGTAGATCTTTCGGAATACGACCATTTTCCATTCTATAGACATGACCAAGCCACCGCAGGCGTTGTACACTCGGCCTTTAGTATGGAATGAAACATCGCGTCGACGCCACAATTGGCGAAGCTTAGCAAACTGCACTCATTTGCGAACATGATGTGAGATCTCGTCCTCGACACAACCGCCAGCAGAGAAACAACTGCCAAGGTAAACAAGCTGTCGACCAATTCAAGATTGACATCGCACACAGTTAGGTTTGGAAGAGAGCCGCTCCATTTCTGTGTAAGTGTTTTACACTTGTTAGGTGCAAAGCACATGCCATACCTTGAAGCTTCAAGTGCCAGGCGGTCCAGGGCTTGTTGTATTATATGAGGGTCATCTCCCAGAAGTGCGAGGTCATCTGCATACTCTAGATCGGTAGCACTCTCACCCGGTAGAAGTTCAACACCTGCGCCCACCAGACCAGCTAAAGCTTTCCTCAGGACATCATCGATCGCGAAGTTAAAAAGGAATGACGAGATAGGGTAGCCCTGCCGCACCCCGCTGGAGATATTGAACGAGGACGACGATTGTCCGTACGCTCGAATCCTGCCCGAAGTTTGGCAATATAATGCTTTGAAGATCCAAACATACTTCTCGGGCACTCCATGTCTCAGCAGACAGTTCCAATGACTTTCGCAATCGATTGACTCGAATGCCGATCGGATGTCGAGTAATACCACGATAGTTGGTCTACGAAATGCGTGGCGTTGCTCCAGTAACGGACGGAGTGTAAAAATAGGATCTATGCCACCTAGACCGGCACAAAGCCCAGTTTGCTCCTCACGGATTTGCTCTTCCCGTTTGTTAATTAATCGGTGAAGCAGGATGGAGGCCAGTATTTTAGGAGCTACTAAAATGAGCCTGATACCTCGATTATTTTCACAGGAATCGCGCCGTCCCTTTTTGAAAATCGGAACAATTAATGATTCTCTACGAAAGATCTGAACGCGTTCCTCAGCCCATATGTTGGCGAACTAAAGCGAAACCGCCATCTTTGAACAATGACAGAAGCAAAGCATCAACACCTGATGCCCGATGGCGCTTAAGGGGCCGGAGTACACTGTAAATATCTGATTAAATCGGACCCTCGAGAGAAATCGACCATGGGGTACAGTGTTCCGTATTCTCGAAATCATTGGATGCAGAAGTCCAGTTAAACTGTGCTTCAAAACGTTCTGCCCATCGCTCCATGAGCCTGTGCATGTTAAAAGCCGGCAAACTATCTGCTTCACGTATCAGCTCACTGATGCATTTTCGCCGGCTTCCAGTAGTTCTGATGAGTTGGAATAATTGTCTGAAATTGCCTACAGCTGCCGCAGATTCCATTTCCATAGCTTTAGAACTCCACCCACTTTCCCTGTCGGTTCTCAAACTGGCAATCAGTTTCCGTTTAATAAGCCTTCGTGACGCATCATACCTATATTTAAAAAAGGTGTGCGAAGCTCATGCTTTAATCATCGTGTGATAAGTCTCACTCCCATCATTACGAGATTATTAGCGTCCATATGTCTTCGAAGATTAACATCGCATAGGGAATCACAGATCCGTGAGCAGCAAGCTGGCTTCCGGCCTGGCAGAGGCTGTGTCGACCACATTTTACTCTTCGACGGATATTAGAACTGCGGCACACCTATCGACAGCCGACAATAGCTATCTTTTTAGACTTCAAAGGAGCATTTGATTCAGTCGATCGAAATGTCCTGTTTAAGACCTTATTGTGCAAAGGCGTTCCGCATAAGTATGTCAACATACTACGCGCACTTTATGCTCATACATCCGGATGCGTTAGGGTTTACAATGAACTCTCACCCAAATTCCACACCACAAGTGGCGTCCGACAAGGATGCCCGATTTCTCCGTTTTTGTTCAATTTTGTAATTGATGCAATTATGGAATTATGCAACGAAGGTGCCCCAGCTTTCAGAGTTCACATAATGCCAGGCGTCAAGCTTCTCGACTTGGATTATGCTGATGACATAGTTCTGCTCTTCGACTCATACACAGATGCACAGGCGATACTGAACAAGCTATCTAGTATTGTACCCGCATTTGGAATGCGTTTGCGCCCTCTAAGTGCAGTGTTCTTCTGCAGGACATCGACTTATCGAACAACGCTTTATTACTTGACAATCAGGCGCTTGAAATTGTGGATCGTTTTACGTATCTCGGTAGTTGTATCAGTAGTTCTGCATCGTTAGATAACGACCGTAGCATTCCGCAACCTAGGTCACCTCTGGCGTCAGAAAGGCCTGTCTCTGCTACTCAAGGGTAGAGTCTATAAAGCGACAGTGCGGGCTGTGTTACTGTATGGGTGCGAAACCTGGACCTTACGTAAAGAACACATTCAGCGTCTCCAAGTATTTGACAACCGCTGTCTCCGCAGCATTCTAGGAGTTAGCTGTTACAATCGTATGCGCACCGATGCTCTCCGAAATAAGTTGTTTGGTAGTAATGTCGATATAGAGAAGCAGATCAACCTGCATAGGTTACGCTGGTTGGGTCACGTTTTACGGATGCCGGACCACCGACTTCCGAAAAAGATTCTCTTTGCGTCGCCACATCCTGATTGGCGTAAATCTCGGGTGGCCAAACCGTCACATGGCGTAGGCAGCTAAAAATTCTTACTAGTAACCTTTCCAAAGTAGGCGCAGCGCGTCTTCCAGGCTGGTGTCCCCGCGATCATATATCGCAATGGTTAGTTACGCTTCATGATATGTCCCGAAACCGTGTTCAATGGCGGTCTTGCACTAAGCATCTTCTTGGAGTGTTTGCATAACCTTGTATGTTGTCAAGCGGAGTGACGAGAAAAGCTTGGTATGATGCATGACAGTGAAAGCCGCAAGGAAGCTGCCGTGCTGATGTTGCTCTACTCGTTCACGAAACTTGTTTGAATGCATGTCCCATTCGAGGTGTAGGCACATCTTCCCAGTTTGTTTGTGCTTACTCTTCTATAGAAGCCGTAGCAATTTAAGTCCCACCCTTCCCCATCTTTTAGGATTTTACTTTTTCATGGTTGTATGGCAGTTAAGCATTCGGTACGTGCTACCGGTGTAATGCTGTCTTTGATGTTGTTGATGATGATGATGCTATCAGCACAAAGCAACCGACGTTGGTCCATTAGTTGGAGAGAATTCGCTAAAACCCAGTGTTGAGCTACACGAGAAGTCAGCCCCTCAACTATCCAAAGCGACTGTTTCCAAGGAGGTTTGAATCCCACTCCATTGTTCATCGATACTATTTTGGGGAACTGTAGAAAGATGCAAACTAAAATTGGCCGGAAACCCTCGGAGAACCAGGAGATCATTAAGCCTAGCAACATTCAACTGTCTTGCAACGTTTCTACGTTTCCCACCA
This sequence comes from Atriophallophorus winterbourni, assembly GCA_013407085.1. Lineage (NCBI taxonomy): Eukaryota > Metazoa > Platyhelminthes > Trematoda > Plagiorchiida > Microphallidae > Atriophallophorus > Atriophallophorus winterbourni. The sequence continues at coordinate 6,149 of JACCGJ010017926.1, forward strand.
AAACACATCGAGAGCTTAGCACAGACTAACGCATAATTGGACTCTAGACAGGTGCCCCAGTAGGAAAGGCAATCTTGCATACTCCCTCGCCACGAGTAGCTGATAGCAATATGGCCAATTTGCTTGAACAAGGCCGCCGATGGAGATCTCCAGGTGGAGCATTGACGCTTCAAATGGCGGGAGTTGGTGCTGGCAAGTTAGAGTCTGTGCTCTGAGCACAAGCCACGTAATCTTTCGCCGTTGTCATTACGATGACAACCGAGACCAAACCTTCCACACACGAAATGCTCGTTTAAAGATAGACGTGCATTCGTGTCTCCAGCTAGGACAACGATGTCACTCCTCGATGCAAGTCTAATGAGTTCCTATAATCTTCCATAAAACTCATCCTTTTCAAGTTCAGAGCTATAATTAGTCGGTGCCTAGGCAGCAACCACAAACAGGTTGCGGGATTGATTGCGAAATTGGCCTTTTTGCACGAACCCTGTAGTCTTACTGCACAAAGGCGACTGTCGACTGGGATCCAGTCTAACAGTGCGACCTCAACTCGCTCACTCAAGATGATTCCGACACCAGCTTGACCAGATACCATGACATCGTCATCAGTGGACAAACGTAGATAGTGTGACTTACGTAATTTCGAAGGGTTAGACAATCGTGTAACTGAGCTAGAGTTATGCATGCGTGTTTCCGACAGACAGCAAACATCTACATCGAGGCTACCAAGTGTGCGAGCCAAGGCTGCCCGATGCTAGCTAAAGTCCGTACATTAAATTCCGCTAATTTGAATGGTACGCTCGGGCGGAAGAACGCTCTGGAGGCATTCTAAGCAGACAAAATATTCGAAGTGGATAAATTTGGAAACCTCGGTGAACATGCTGCAATTCTGTCAGGGCTACTCAAAGAGCCACAAAACGGAAAACATATATTTAAAAAGTTTGCATGCAGTGTGAGATCATTGAAAGCATTTTGAGCAGAGAGCGTCGGAGCACGGGGTGTCATTTTTACATGTATTTTCATAATTGCTTGTGGGCGTGATACTATCCGGTTGCCCAGGTCGAAGTAGGGGGTTGGCTTATGGGGCCCCACTCTGTTCTTTTTTCTTCCTCATATCTGTCTAGGCCTGGGCAACCTGACAGTATCCTAGCCCACGTGCAACCTCTGACTGTGCGGCACTTTGCCTGTATCAGGCTTGTGCTTTCATACCATATGTTATATATTACCCGAGTAGAACCCAAGTATTAATTACCCAAAATGTTTAACACTGAAACCTTTATGCTATTAGTCACAAAACCCAACACTACGTGTAGCAAGAACAAAGGCAGGCCGTTTAGACAAAGAGCGTTACCGTCTCTGACCATAAAGCCATTAGGCTGCCGCTCGTGTGTATTTATACACTGAATCATTATGGCCGACAAAATGGACCAATCAGAATCGAGAATCATAAATTATAATGAGGTATAAGTTATAATGAGTTTTTGAGGAAAATAATAATAGTTCCTCAACACCTCCCCTTTTGAGATTCTCAATACCGGGACTGGCGTGGATTGACCTGCAACGGTTTCACGGGTTTTCTTTGTCTGGTTGTCCAGCGACGTGGTTGCAGACTTCGGTCAGTCGGTATTTCAGTCGTGATACATTCACTTGGTGTTGGAGGGTTGAATGTTTCATGCAGTATGTCCTGTGGTATCCGGATCTCGACGAGCGTATCGGAGGTTGCGGATCTCAGGCGTAACTGATTTCTGTGTCGTATCACGACACCCTTTCCAACTTTGACATCGAACAATGCACTGCCTCTGCGACGGATGATGTTACCGTCGATCCACGGTGGACTTGATGCTCTGTAGTCTCGTACGTGGACGCCAGTTCCTGGTTCGAAACATGACTGTTGATTCTGATTGAGCGGCAGTTTGGTTGACTTGGGCAGCATAGCATTGTTCCAAGTGCGTAGCTTCCTGCCCATGAGTGCTTCGGCGGGGGTTTTGCGGCTGGGCAACGTATCGTTCGGCGTAGTTCTGTAAACCAGCAGAAAACGTTGAAGACTATCGACGGATGTCCCCTCCCCACGTGATTTCAGAAGAGCACGTTTGAATGTGTCGACGAAGCGTTCGGACTGGCCATTTGACTGAGGATGGTAAGGCGGCGATCGTAGATGTGACACATTGTTCTGGCGGCAAAATTCGGCGAAAACGTCCGAAGTGAATTGCGAGCCATTATCGGACACGAGTGCTTCTGGCAATCCATGCTGACTAAACAAACGACGCAGTGCGCTGATCGTGTTGCTGGAATTTGCAGATGACAGCTCGATGATTTCGGGCCATTTCGAGTAAGAATCGACTACGACGAGGTACATGACCCCGTTTATTGGACCAGCGAAATCGACATGAATTCGTTGCCACGGTTTTTCTGGCATAGGCCATGGTGCAATTGGTACACGGTTTGCCATCTTAGCTGCTTGCTGACATTGGCGGCATGACTTGACGAATAGATCAATATCTGCGTCCATACCAGGCTAATAAGCGAAACTTCGAGCGATCGCCTTCATGCGTTGAATGCCTGGGTGACAATTGTGGAATTGTCGAAGGACACGATTGCGTAGATTCTTTGGAACAACAACGCGATCATTGAACATTAGGCACTCGTCAATAATTGAAAGCGACTCACGTCTTTGGTAGAATTGCGAGAGTTCCCCAGCAGGCGTAGATGTCGGCCAACCACAGTGAGTATAGGTGATTGCTTGCAACAAAGTTTCGTCTGATTGCATACATTGTTTAATGTCATCAGCTTTGACAGGTAATCCCCGCACTGCGTCAACGAATTGTCGCTGCATAGCTTGATCGATGGAGACGCATGCAATGACTGTATCCTCGTCTAGTTGATCTCGAACCGGGATTAGGCGGGACAGTGCGTCCGCTTGACCAAAATCTTCGGAACGTCGATATTGTATATCGAAATCGTATCCCAAAAGTATGAGAGATCATCGTTGTAACCGGTTTGCAGAATGTGCTGGTATACCTATTCTCGAGCCGAATATTGAGATCAAAGGCTTGTGGTCGGCTAGCAACGTAAAGTGACGACCATAGATCAACTTGTGGAATCATTTGACCGCGAAGATGAGAGCTAATGCTTCTCTTTCGATTTGACCATAGTTGCGTTCGGCTGAAGTCAATGATCGTGAAGCATGCATGATCGCCTTCTTGTTTCTATCGGGAAATTTGTAAAGAATTACAGCACCAACACCATATCCAGAGGCATCGGCTGCCACGACGATCGGCAGCTTGGAATCGTAGTGCGTCAGTAACATGTTAGATGTTTACAGTGATTTTAGCTTCATAAAAGCTGTTTCGCATTCGCGTGACCAATTCCATGGGACATCTTTTTGAAGAAGTCGATTGAGTGGTGGACGCACAGTGTGGAGTGATGGCAGGAATGCGCTGCAATAACTTATCAAACCAAGGAATGATCGTAGTGATGCAACATCTTTCGGGGCCGGCATCTGCTGGATTGATTGTATGTTGCCAGGGTCAGGGTGACGTCCACTCTGATCGAAAATGGAACCGAGGTATTTTATTGATTTCATATAGAACTGGCATTTCTCTAGACGAAGGCGTTAAACACTTTCAGCGATCCGTTTCAACGTCTGGTTGATGCGACCATCGAGTTCTTCTTCGGAGGAACCGACAATGAGTAGATCGTCCATGTATGCGGCCACACCTGGGATGCCAGACATAATGGTGTCCATCAGTTGTTGGAAAACGGTTGGAGCAGTCTTCACACCAAAAGGAAGACGCTGATACTGGAACAATCCTTTGTGAGTATTGATCGTTAGCAGTTCTCGTGAATCAGGTGCAACTTCGATCTGTAGATAGGCGTCAGCTAGGTCGAGCTTTGCGAAGTACTTACCACCATTGAGCATTGTGAACAAATCATCTGCGACAGGTAATGGATAGTGGTGATTTTCCAAAACAGCATTCAAACCAGTTGAAAAATCGGCGCAGATTCGGATGGATCCATTCGGCTTTTTCACGACAACGATGGGTGCTGCCCATGCAGAGTACGTTACTGGAACCAGAACACCTTGATCTTGTAGCTTTTGTAGTTCAGCTTCGACTTGTGGTAGGGATGCGTACGGCACAGGTCGTTTCGGACGGAATACAGGCTTTGCGTCATTTTTGAGATGGAGTTTAGCTTGCGTCATGTTACATGTTCCAAGTTCGTTTGTAAACACGGTTGCGTGTTCAAGCATTATCGCGTCTCGCTTTTTCTGCAGTATTTCAGTACCTTGTACCTGATTGCAAATTGCACTGATCGGAAGGCGAGCCAAATCGAGAAGATCGAACCAATCGAGGCCAAACAGGTTGAGTTGAGAATTCGACACGTAGCACGTGCCTTCGACCGTTGAGCTTCCGAATGAGATTTGGCATTGTAGCTGTCCAGTCAGCTGTACGGAACCTCCGCAGGCACTGGTGGCGGTCTGTATCGTAGATTTGAGTTCTGGGGAACCAAGTTTCCGCCAGAGTTTTCGGGAAATGATCGTAATGTCCGATGCAATTTCCAACTGCAATCGAACAGATTGACCGTTGATCTGGACCATTACGAATTTTCTCCGATCGGCTGCGTTGACCTGGAACGTAGAAAAAAGACTGAGAGACTTTTTCGAAGGCTTGTGTGAAAACCTCGAGCTACCAATACTCTGTTGACAGAAACCATCCTTGTGACCAACGATGTTACATCGTTGACATCGGTGTTGCTTGAACGGGCAGAATTTGACGAAATGCCATGCGCCGCATAGCCAACACGCAGAAGGAGGCTTCTTGCATCCTGGCGAAGATGAAGTTGGTTTCTGGGAATCAGGTTGATTCGGGCCAAGAATGCGTATCTTCTCATGGATTGAATGTACTGCATGTTTGCCATGATCCCGAAGGTGGACCATAGCCGAATCCCGATGGAGATTGACTGCAGCTTTGCCATGGCCCCCGTATTGGACCATAGCCGAATCCCGTTGGAGATTTACCAATCGAAGATATTCGTCACCAATGGCTTGGAGCGTGAGTGAGGAGTCCTGTTCCAGTCGATTGAGGAGCCGGGTCCTGATATCTGTGAAACTGGAAGACTCCAGACTGCATATAAATATTAGTGATTTAAATTGATCGTCCGTTAGTGAACGAAGCTTAAACCGCTCGCACTCTCTGTTAACAATGCCCATGTGTGTTAAGAAATCGTCGGATTCCTGCATAACCAGTTTTAGGCAACGATAACGTGTGTTAAAGAGTGATGACCTGTCTCCAAATAGTTGTTTCAGTGTTTCGACCGTCTGTATGAATGAACGATCGCGTGGGTTTTGTGGCAAGATAAAGTTACAATATTTATCGAGTTCACTGGGGCCAAGTTTGCGAAGTAGGAGTCTAACTTTCCACGCATCGTCCTGTGCGGCAAAATCTACGCGGAATAAATCTTCATACCTACGGAACCACGTCTCGAACGTGACATTAGCCTCAGCGTCGAAATTAAATTCATGGATACTATTAGCAATACCATCGACGGATGGTGGAGCACTGCTGCTCGCTAGAGTACCTGGAATTTTACTTTGAATTAATAATTCCATCAACTTTATTTGCTGTTCGAGCAAAATTTCTAATTTACTCTGATCCATTTTTTAAAAAAAATTAAAATCCCCGTCGCCAATAATGTTATATATTACCCGAGTAGAACCCAAGTATTAATTACCCAAAATGTTTAACACTGAAAACCTTTATGCTATTAGTCACAATTGACTAACTAAACCCAACACTACGCGTAGCAAGAACAAAGGCAGGCCGTTTAGACAAAGAGCGTTACCGTCTCTGACCATAAAGCCATTAGGCTGCCGCTCGTGTGTATTTATACACTGAATCATTATGGCCGACAAAATGGACCAATCAGAATCGAGAATCATAAGTTATAATGAGGTATAAGTTATAATGAGTTTTTGAGGAAAATAATAATAGTTCCACAACACCATACCCCACCCGAAGCCTATGGCTGAAAAACCTGAAGCACAAAGCAGTGGGTTGAGACTGAGTTTGTCTGACCTCTATCCATTGACTTTCTGGTACGAGTAGCTCTGCTGGCACTACAAGACACCACCCAGTATAGCTCAATGGATCATGGAGGTACATAAACCATCGTACCACATCAAGGTCCAGTCTCATCGCAACGGTCCAGTCTCTGTAGAGTAAACGTGGATATGTTTTGTCGGATTTGTAAAGGATTTAGTATCTTCGAACACCACAAGCGTATCTATCAATTACGATTACGCGATCAGAGAAATTCATTGTGAGCTTCCTGGTAGGCTATGCATGGCCATCGACGCACCCAACTGGATGGAAATATTGTTTCTCTCCCATGCCATCAAATTTGACCTCGAATACAAATATGGAGCATACGCTGTTTTCACTTTCCACACTACTTAACATGACCATCCACACACATCGCTTATGATGTGCGGCACAAGCCTGATTTGGTCAAGGTGCCGCACAATCACAGACTTCACGTCTGCTAAGATTGTGTCAGGTTGCTGAGACCCAGACAGATATGAGAAAGGAAATAGAAATGGTAGTAAGACTCCAGCGTGTTTCAGCATGCAGCTCACTACCGGTGGCCAATCAATTAAGCACAGTGTTAGCCGCACAGCACTAAGTACTGCACGATTTCACATCCGCACATACATTTACCTTACAAAATATGTATCTATAAAATCACAAGCCTGATCTAGGCAAATTGCCGCACAATCATAGACTGCACGTGGGCAAACATACTAACAGATTGTACAAGCCTAGACAGATATAAGAATGAAAATGGCAGTGAGACTCCTGCATATTTCCGATTGTAACTCAATATTGGTGGCACGTCAATTTAGCACGGTGTAGGCTGTACAACACAGAAGTGTTGCATGATGATTGCG
>JACCGJ010017928.1:0-30012 GCA_013407085.1 Atriophallophorus winterbourni
GAGCCCCAGGGGACCCCAATTGTTATATGTGCACTTTGATGTAATTATCATGCACCCAGACGGTATAAGAACGGTCCGTTTGGAATGCCTAGATCCAGCTTAGTAGGGCTTTTGACAATACCATGGTAGAAGGTTTGAGATAAAGAAACCTGTGGTTAACATAATCAAAATCTTTACTAATGTCAAGATAGAAAACTTCAAATCGCTATACTATCATCCATACTCTAAGTGAAATCGTATAGAAAACACAACAAGTTAGTCAGACATGACCTACATTTTCGGAATACTTGTTGTGCGGTATTCTAAAAACAATGATTTGTTAGTTATCCACTAATTTTGTTGCTGACCAACCTTCCCATACCTTACATAATACACTAGTGAGGCTAACCAACGGTAATTTTTGACCACAGAAGTAGATTTTTTCCTTATGGATAGGCACAACAACGGCTGTTTCCCAGTTTGAAAAAGGGTGTCCTGTCTGGAGGATTTTCTGACATGTTCTCTGATCGACGCAACAAATCTAGATTTAGCAGCCTGATAAATCTTGGATGGATGTGATCAAGCCCTTTCGACTTGTTGTGTTCTAGGTTGGAGAATACATGTTCAACCTTGTGTATCTCCAATGCAAGATCGCTTCGGAGAGAGAGAGAGCGTTCAACGAGTGCATAATAGAGTGATGGCACGGAAACGCTCAATTTAACATATCGTTGTCGCATTCTTCGAAAATTGCGAATAAAATAAGTGAACCTTATCTAAGCTGGCAATGATAGAAGAGCCGTCGTCTTTTCTCACGTTAACAGCCTCTTGTCGTGGTGAGTCTTTAGATTAAACTGTAATAACATTTCGGATATATATTTGCCTGTTGAAATAATCTCGTTTCGAAAAATAATTTTGCAGCACGTATCTTGCAAACATCGGATTTGCGCGATTCCTTGTAATGGGCTGAAATAAATAAATAAATAAATAAATAAATAAACAAATTTTATTATTGGAAATCCGAGGCGTGATGATCATGATCAATAATTTTCAAAGGGTTTGTACAATCAGATTGTAGTATGTACATTTGTCAAAAAAACATTCCAAGGTCCTTTCTACTGTTCTACACGAGGAAGCAAGCTTGTAACTGATCTATCTTTCGTCCCAGCGACGTACACTATGAGAGACTGAAACTGTCCACAATTAAATTTTATCATTTTTGTGAACGGGTACTAGACGGGCGAATTGATCCTGAAGATGAAAGTTGTTGCTCTCGATCTTACCCCACATCTCATTCACATGGTAAATGTCTTGCAATATGGGTAACGCTGCTTCTCGCAGTAGGGCATCGGGGTCGATCATATGAAAGCTTCAAGATAGCTCATGTGGGGGTTTACAAAATGACAAGACATAACATGATCGCGCTTTTCTAACGGTTGAAGGAATACCAAATTATCTATTCAGCTCTCAGCAGTTAAAATAACTGTGTCGAGAGTTGATGGAGACTGACCCTCGCGGAATCTAGTTGGTTTAAGTAAGTGTTGGTTAAGTGCATGAGAAGATACAACTCTTGACTGCTGAACGCAGATCACGCCGCCGGCGTGCAACTGACGCAATACAACCGAGTTCTGGCTTTCGTTGCCAGCGCTGCGGGAGAGATTGTTCCTCCCGAATCGGACTGTTTAGTCATTCCAAAAGCTGCAAAACTTAAACATTCACGCGATTTTGATGTACATCCATGGTCGACATCGACCGAAGTAGGCCAACAACAAGTGCATGAGAGTGTAGCTATTCTAGAAAGTCGTTCGAAATTCCTGGGGCATGCAAGGTTTCGTACTGCATGTTTATTTCATGGTGATAAATATCACCGAGGATTAAAATATGTAGTGCCATGGAGCAAATAGACGAAAGCCTAATTTGCAAAAGAGCAGCTTGTTCCAAATTAGTTTTCAAACTACGGCAGACGCAGCTTTGAACTATACGCGTGCATCCATGTATGAGCGAGGTAGTTATTAACTGCACGTTCGTCGTAGAAAGTAAAATGCTTTTCTCAAAACAAATAGCATGATCAACATGGAGCAGTAACCTCAAGCCAGCTTACCAAGTGGTCGATAGCTTTTTACTCCGCCAACCACGTTTTCCGAAATGTGGACTTTCCGGACAAGTGCACAAAACTCCTTTTTTAGCAAGTATGTCTTCCTCTTTTTGTCTAAACTTGTTTCAAGGGAGCCTTTTGAGAAGAGGGCTGCATTGGTTTCGCCTGTTGTGGTCTCAATGGAGTATTGTGCTGACATAGGGTAGTCGAGACCACAGGCTTAGCTACTTCTGCAAAGGTTATGGGCTTCGAAGTAGGACGTTGCGGCAAACGCTAACTTCCCTCAAAACGCTTCGCTCCTCAACCAAGGTTTCGATCTACTTTATGCACTGTGCCACTTAGGACATTTGCGGGACCGGTGGGCCTTCTTCTTCTTCTGAATAGACGACAGGAGGACTACAGTCTGTGAAATCCGCTTTACCTCTCGGATCTCTGCTATATCAGCGTAGATTCCTCACGAGAAGTTACTGGGCTGGAAGAGTAGGCGAATCGCGCAGGATAGCGGGAAGTTCACCGCCCAATATGCGTTTAAACTGCTCTTCGGTGACTGCCCGATTGCATCAGCGGAGAGTGCATTCCAAATATTGACCACTCTGGTCAACAGAGTAAACGATGGCTTCAGGTGTTCCGTTCGGGGTGCAGGCAACGAGATTAACCGGACCTTAATTTCACTAAAGATATTTCGGATAAAAAAACTCAAAACGGCGTTTACCAACAATAATTAATACTTATACTTGTGTAAAAGTAGTTTTTTGTTTTACCAGTCTGGAATTATTTATTTGAGTGTGTCTAGTTCAAAACATGACAATTGTTTAAAAAAATAACATATTGAGAGCCTTGTCAGTGCTGTTAATTATATTTATTTTATTATGCCAAAATAAGATGTTTAAGTGAAAATATAAATAGATTTCATTACACCATTCTTTTCATTTATTATTAATTTTTGCTGAAAGATAAATTGCAATACGAACATCACACACAAGCTATTGATAAAAGAATAGATGGTCATTGGTACCAATTTTTGTATTTGAATCCTACATGAAGTAACCCTTTCATAGAATAAGCACAGTTTTACTCATTAACATATAGGGTACAAAGATTAATAGTTAATTACGAAAACCATGAATATAAAATGTTACTGTACAATCAAGCAATAATCATGAATGGATGTCATAATTTCAGCTGCACATAGAAATTGTTTTCGGTTGCAGCTTTTTCGAAGTTCTAACTACCCCATTTAATGCGACTCTGAATTCCGAATATTTCTATCTTGGTTGACATGGAAATAGTAAAGCGGGAAATGCTGGTGAAGCCCATAATTAAACTATAGCAAAAATGAATCGATGAAGAGAGCGTCAGTTGAATTCCATACACTATCAATAAATCACTTCGACTTTCACGCAGATAAACACCGCAGTCTACTGCGAAACATTATTAAACGGTCACAACTTACGTAATGCGAGGGATGAAATGCAACTCTGAGTATTATCCGTTTAGAAAGACGTATTTAACGTTCATTCAACTTCTTTAAATTAACAATTCTGGACGAGGATGAAATACCAAACAGCCAAGTATTACGATGGAATAGAAGCTACCCCGCATAGTGAAATAATATTCATTATGTCTAACGTAGCATTGTTCAGTCTCTCACGGTGTAGTCGCGGTAACAGCAACAAAAACAGTTTTATACCTAGTGGATATTATTTCTATATGGTCTATTGGGAATCAAATTTGACAGCAGAACTTATATCTATAAAATTCAAAGCCTTAACTATTTTGGGCGTTTGCTTACGTTAGACTTACCCTTTATCAACTTCTTCTTCTTCTTCTGAATCGAAAGCAGGAGGGATAATATCCAGTTTAAGCTTCATCACAGTAATAGACATGGGTGACTTCTGCTGACAAGGCAAACCCTAAGAGTAGAAGAACACCACTATATCACTCTGGGGATGAAGTCCATCCGTCTCAACAAATGCTGATCCAACGCGCTTTTGAATAGCTGTTCAGAAGGTAGAGACGGGAGCCCTTTCGGTAGAGAGTTCCAAGTGTTCACCACCCGCGTGGATAGCGTGCTCGCATTACTCAGCTTCAGCCTTCTAGGCTTCTGTAACTTAAAGTCATGTGCTCGAGTCCTCAACTCACCTACTAATCGGAAGTACTGGAGGAACTCGTCTACATATTGGCTGAGAAGAATACGGCGTGTCAGGAGCAGGCCATATCTTTCCCTTCGAAGTTCTATGGGGGTAGAGTTTCAGCAAGCTCCTCCTATTCTCTTACGCGAGTTGGCGCATTCCGCAAACCATCTTAGTGCCCCCCTTTGTACCCTCTCCAATGAGTCGCATTCGACTTTAGACTGAGGAAATGCAACAGGTAGCTCATATTCCAACAGAGGACGAATGTACGCAGAGAAAAGTGCCTGGGACATTTGCGGGGTAATGGACGCAAATGAACGCCGAATCGCCCAGAGCATCCTGGTAGCGCTGCCTATTCTCCGACAAGTGTCAGCCTTCGACTTCAAGGAATCCATAACCAGAATCCTTGAGTCTTTTTCGACCGTCACCGCTCTAATAGGCTTACCTCCAAGAAAGTATTCACCACCAGTGTCATCGGAGTTTATGCGTGTTACCACTGTCTTGTCCTCATTGATAGGCCGTGACCAGCGGTGTCCAAATGACTAAGTCATCAACTGCTTGTTGCAGTTGCTTGTGGCCATCGCAGGAACTGACAGAGGACCCACAGTTTCAGATCATCCGCGAATAAAAGACAATCGATCACACACAAAAAAATTTCATGCCTCTCCATGAACATGATTCTAGAACGCAGATATACTCAACAATTACTGCAACCCACGAGTATTCAACCACATCAAAAACTATTTTTATATATCTCGATAATCTGTGTCATAACCGAATCTACAGAAAAAAGAATAGTTGATAGTGATCACATTATATTTTGAGCTAGTTTATACAAAAAAGACAGCAGAAAGTGAAATGTTATATACGTGGAATTGATTTTGAAGGTTTAAAGATGGTATCATTTTCAATACAATGACAGATACTTGTAAGCCAGTGAGCCGATGTGTGTTCAGATTTACATGGGAAGTTTACTGTACCACTTAATAATTAACATGTACCCGTGTTCTAAAGCACCATATATTGATCGTAAATTTGCATGCGGATGGAATTAAGAAAGAAATCTCCGTGATTTCTGCCAAGACTTGCTATGAGCTTCATAAATCACAATATAATCTGCAAGCTGTTGTAAAGTATAAAAGGGTGTTGCTTATTGAACAAATCTGATCTAAGAAGCACTTTTCGCGCCAAAAATGTATAACTTAATATATAAATAAACGATTGATCTGGATTGATTGATTCCATATGCTGGGTGGTGACGGTAACTCAATATTCTCAGACCAAAAACGTGATAGAGCCGTATCTGACCACTTTGGTTTCGTATTTCACAATTCCTCACGCCGGTTAATGCCACGAAATACTTCGAAATGTTCGATCGTGATACACAACTCATCTTAGCTGGAGAAGGTTCGGCAAATTATTCAGGGTCAGATGGCATACATCCATTTTTTCAAGACTTGGAACTTGATCGGATACAATTGGGACTTCTTATTGTAAAATCCATGAGGAATCAAACACCAAAGCTGTTGCAAGTCACGGTTTGTGGATAATTCGATTGCAGTTCTCCGTGATTACAGCATATAGTTCCACGCAATGTTTCGACTTATGTGAGGCCAGGATTCGAATATGGTCAACAGGCAAACGGTTTAATCAATAAAAGAGAAGGCAACCAGCTGTAAAATTTGCCAGGGCTTGCAAATCATTGAGTAAAATCTATTACGCATGTGGATAAAATACAACGATTGAACCTCGTGTTGTTTGGTATTAGCCGTTTCCAATTCAACGGATTTGACTAGAAGCCTATGGGAACAAAATGCGGGAGTTGTTTCATCTTGTTGAAGGATAAATAATCCGAGGCTATTAAAACCTGGGGATCTTACTTGAACACACAAGTATTATAGGGCTTTGGCCATACAAGATTTCTGATTAGATAGCCGTCTATTATTTATTGATTAGAATCTGTTTTACTTCGTACGATTTATATAAAAATACAAGCTCAGAATCTGTTGTTTATTTTATTTCGAAGCTCGATAAATACTAATCAAACCATGCGCTTTGTGACTATCAAGAAAGGTTATGGGAAATTATGTTTCTACTCCATAGACCTTGATTGTTATGTTGACATAAGATATATGTTGGTACGCAAAGTTTCGTAGATATTCTCGAAAGTTTTCATTGGTGAATGACGTGTTCAAAAACAAGCAAAGACCACAAAAGTGTTGTTGAATTTAAATGTTCATGGATATAAAACAAATCGAATATGGAATATCACGATGCTCTCCAAAATAAGTTCTCTGGTAGTAATGTTGATATAGAGAAGCAGATAAACCTGCAGTTTACGCGGGTTGGGTCATGTTATACGGATGCCGGACCACTGACATCGGAAAACGGGTTATTTTTGTTACGCCACATCCTAATTAGCGTAAAACTGGAGGTGTGCAAAACATCAGATGGCTTAGGCAACTAAACTTCCGTAAAAAATTAATTTAAAGCCAGTGCAGCACATCTTCATGGCTAAAATGTCCGCGATCCGATATCTTAGTTGTTAATTACGCTTCAGTATTGTACCGAAACCATGTTCAATAGTGGTATTGCATTGAGCATTTTCTTGAAGTGTTTGCTTAACCTTTTTTGTTGTCAGGTTGAGTGACAAGGAAAGCTTGTTAGGATGCGTGGTCGTGAAAGCTGCAAGGAAACTGAATGACACTACTCGTTTACGAAACTTGATTGAATACATGTCCTATTTTAGGCACCTCATCTTAGTTCGTGTTTTATGGCAGTTAAGCATTCAGTACACGCTACCGATGTAATGCTGTCTCTGATGATGAGGATTAGAAAACTGAAAATATTGCTGCCTCGAATAGCAATGTTTTAAATGCTTGATGAGAAATCCTTAATTCTACACAGAATTCACGTTGGTTAAAGCTAGTGGAATTTAATGGAGTCGATAAATCACTACGTTTCAAGCAGCTTAGCAGTGGAGGGTGAGTTTATCTAGCCAGATGTCAACATCTTCACTAAACACCGTGAGTAAACTGTTTTGGAGTTTTCACTTTCAAGTTTCGCAAAGTTCAACCAAATTAGTTGGGACTAAATGGAACCTGGGAGCTCTAGTACCACTATACCGGTATACAAATTTGTCTTAGTGTTTGACCTTCATAGGAAAGACACTGTCAACATAGCTCCTGAAATACCAACCGCATACAATCGAGATTAGCTACATTGAACCATAATAGCATTCAATTCATCAAAACGACTTATATTAAATCAATGGTTCATCCAGACAGTTATACATACTGATGGTAACGTTCTTAAAGAATACATCCTTAGCACACTTGTCCATCACAGTCTGTCCAACAAATGCGGTATATGAACTTGTGCTAAAAATGAGCATCCCATTTCATTGGGTTTGCTGTAAGTCACGGATGTGCAATCATACAGTACTTCTGTGCTGTGCAGCTAACCGTGCTAAATTTATTTGCTAGTGCTACGCTCATTACCATCTCTATCCACTAATCGTTGTTTTCTTTCTCGTATCTGTCTAGGTCTGGGTAACCTGACTGTATCTTCGCCCACGTGCAGTCTCTGACTGTGCGGCACTTTACCTGGATCAGGCTTGTGCTTTCATGCATGCAAGTCACCACATCTCAATACACTCGATATTGACTTAAGCTTGTACGATCATCCGTGTACTATAGTGGCGCATGAATGAAGCATATGCTCTGTGAACAGATACATGGAGTTTAAGCTGAACATTAGTTCTAGATAGGTCACAAACCTGAAATGTTAAAATATAGACATTCAGTGAAACACAAGAGATCCATACTACACTGGCAAGCATCCGCTGTACACCAGATCTGATTAAATTAAACATTGGTAGCTAGTGTTGCACTTCAAGTGTCTGATCGAATGCAGTCCACTTCAACCCGTTAGCAGACATGTGTGAAAGAACAAACATAATGCGCGAAAAGTGCTGCGCAGTCATTGACTGCACGTGGGCTAAAATACAGTCAGGTTGCCCAGGCCTAGACAGATACGAGAAACGAAAATAAAATAGAAATGACAATGAGACTCTAGCATGCAGTCCACTGCCGGTGGCGGACGGGTGAAGATAAATGTGCATTAACCTGAAAGTGATCCTGTTGATCCACAAAAAGGTAAATTTGATGGATCATAGCGTGCTTTTTGACAAGTTTCTTGCACAGCACACTAACGCGTATTCAATCTTCAGACGATGATCGTGAAAGTATTTTGTGGATTTACATTTTTAAAGTGATGGGAAATCCTAGCGCTGAAGCAAATTGTACTTTTTGAACTTGTAGTGGTAGTAGTATTAGCAATATGTTATACAGAAGGTCCAATATCTTTATTCCGTATCAGGACGCAGGAATCCGTGGGGGCAGCTGGACAGGTGATAATTTCACCTACTGTGCGGGCTGCTAGGCTGTCATCGTAACCATTTTACACATGAGTATAGTGAGAATCTTACTTAAGTACTTTCACCACCATGTGCAACCGCAGCACGATTCGAACCTACCCCGTCCGATTGAGTCAGACATCCTATACGCCGTCTTACCGCATCCACCAGATTATTTCTTTCTTTCTTTTGTGCGACTATCTCCTCCTGGAGGATGAGTCGGCTTCAATGAAGAGTCTTGGGAATTCGGGTACAAAGCGGCATCTCCCCAGCACCACTCGGCGTTTGAGTCAGCTGATCTAGCCTTTGCACAACCAAGTGCGACCTGCAAGGCAGCAGGGAATTGTCAGAAAGAGGTGGTGTGCACCAACTAACCGTCTCGAAGACTCTGCTCCAGATTTTTCCTCAGGGTTTTCTCTAGAAGCCTTTCCAGCAAGGCAGCGGAGATTTAGCAAGGCAGCGGAGATTTAAAGTCTGGGTCTTCTTTCCCTTAGATGAAATGCCCTCCCAGGCTAACGAGCTCCATCTGCCCGAAGCAAACTGGTTTTCAGGCGCCAGTCACCCGCCTTCGTCCCTTCTCCGTTTGGTAGAAGCAGTTCCGCCGTGCTCGGGGAGCCACTCGTGCAGACCAGAAGCTGGACTTGGTTGTCAGAGGCTGTTTGAGACGCGTGCCATATAGGAGCATTTTATATACATTGGGAGCTTATCCCCACTGCCACCAGATTGTGGCAACACAGTTGAAATGAGAACTCTCAAAGCCATGTTAACTATTGGCCTTGGTGTATGAGTAAACTCGTGCGTATGTCAAGCGAAGGACTTCTTATGACGCTGATGTCGCTTTACTCATTGGCGCAACCGGCTGCTGTTTGAATTTGTCTGAGGTGTAAGCACCCCAATCCAGTTTATATGACGGACGCTTGTGGATACACAATTAGTTTCTTACACACTTTACGTCTTTCCTTTGCCAGCATAATTTTGACGCGTTTGTATGTGTTAACAATGCAATACCCTTTTAACTCACGATGACTGATATGCACGTTATTTATAAGTGGGTTTCAACAAGTGATTCTTTTGTATTAACAGCTGTTCAACTAAAAACCACGGTGTTCACTTTTCACTGAATGTTAGACATATTGCATTCTGCAAACGAGAATGTGACAATGAATAACAATGTCCCGACATCGGACAAAACGCCAGGATTTTTGGATAAATTCGGTCAGGAAGACCCTCGACAGCAGAGGCGTCGAGCAGAATTGATCGAAGACTATGAGCGATTCAAACTGCTTGACGAAGAGCGGTTTCGAAACCGCTTTGCAGACAAGAAAAATCGATCATCCACGCAATTACAACCACCGGACAGTTTATTTGGTGATACACGTGTACAAACGGCCCCTCGAGATAAATTTGGCACAGATATTGGAGGCGGAAATGAGAGAACACAAGTTCCGGATCTCGAAATGAGAATGGATCAAAAGATGAACGAGATTGTTAAGAAAATCGATGCTCTGCAACAAATGAGCGAGTCTCTGAAAACCACTGATACCGAGTAAGTCCCTGCCCACATTTCCTCATTTGAGATATTAATTAGGTTACAAACAAGGCCCCCTGTTTCACTGCAAGCGGAATCTCTCTTGGAGGAAGAACAATCACGATTGTAAGTCATTGAAAGTTCAATAATCATACATCGATTTAGATACGAACATCTGCTTCGCGATCGTCTGCGTAATTTACAAGAAGCTGAAGACCGTCTAGCTGCGATCGAGAGAGAATATAACCAAGCTAAATTATCCCTGATGGGTCAGATGACATGGAACAGAAGACCGCTTGTGTTTGATCGATTGTCTTACACTCCACCGAGGGCTCCAATACTTTACACAGAGCAACAATCACTGGGAACCGAGGAAGAACTCATTGCAAAGTATTCAAAGCAAGAACAATATCGGAAGGAGTTAGAAAACCAGATAAAGGAAGCAAGAGAAAGAAGATCAAAACCAGACTTGGATCAACTAGAGAAAGCGAATACATACAGCGATCGAATTTTAACGCTCCAATCAGAGGCAGGTCAAAATGTTCACGAGACGAAAACAGACTACAGAGTAAATCTCGATATCAAGAAGCAGAATATCTTGATGGCCGACGAAGAAAAATCAGGACAACGTTCACATTTTTTGGATACTAGTTTTCAAAGTCAGCCAAGTGAACAGCAATCGGACCAAATGAGTGGCGAAATAGCTAAAAAGGTCAAATATGCTCAGGAATTGAGAGAACAAATGGAGGAAGCTAGAAGACGCAAAGAGCTTCAAAAGAAACTTGACGCGGAATACGATCGCAAGATTGAAGAGCAATGTCGAAAACATATGGAACAACAAGAGCCGCAATCTAGGATCGATGCGACAGTTGTTGGAACCCACGGGAATCAAGTTACGAGTTCAGAAGAAGATAGCACATTTGCTCGGGGAGGACATGGTATATTCGGTAATCCTTTAACAGATGCGCAAAAGACAGCGAATCAAAAATACAAAGAAGAATTAGCAAAACAAATTGAAGAGAAGCGAATTCGAGAGGAAGAAAAACGACGAAAACAACAAGAAGACGAAGAGCGTGAAGCCGCGCGTCTAGAAGCGGAGCAGATGAGATTACGAGAAAGATACGAAGAAGAGATGCAACGACGAAAGCAACAGCCCAGTGAAGAGCCACAAAAGCAAAATGAAAGTGAGCTCGTTGCGGAAACTACAAAAATTCAATATCCCTCTCCGGAAATCATGATTCCCAGAAAGCAAAGAGCAAAGTACGATCAGCCGATTGCACAAATGATCCAACAAGGGGGAGATAGTCAAGCAACGGAGCCGGAACTACTTATCAGTCCTCCGCGGAAAACGAAAGAAATTTCTCACGTAGATGAGAAGAAAACAGTGGATTCAGATACCAACAAAGTACTTCAGCAATTGAAAAATTTAAGGTCTCGTGTGGATCTGGAAAAGACACGCATAAACGAAGCCTTGATGTACCACAGAATCACCTCTGATGGTCAGACCAAGGTAGATCACGGAACGGAATTCGACAAGAGAAAACCGCGGTTTTCTCGAAAAGCAGTTCATCTATTTGATACATCATTTGAAACAACGTCAGATGCACTCCGTCGTTACGAGAACGGGTTAACATCGCAAGATTTAGCAAACATTCCGGTTGAAAACTTAATGAATCAGGAACAAATTGCTTACATGAGTGCATTGGATGAGGGTCTTAAACGATTAAACACCCGTGATATCCTCAGTGACCTTGAACTGCACCGTCAAAGACTGATGAAACCCAGCTTGAGACGCCAAAAGACCGATGATTCCGAAACCACCACTCACGAAATAGATCCGCTAATGCGACGCAGTATGTCGGAGACCTCTCTCGATATGGATAAAGTACAGGAAACCAATCGGATGCGACTGGATGTCCTCGCGAATTTGCAAAACACAACACGAAGAATCACGGAACCCGAAGAGTTACTAGACAGCTTTGTTAGAAAACATGACACGTTTTCAACAAAACCACCGTGAACACCATGCATAGCATTTATTCTGTACAGCGATTTGTTTTCGAAAAAAACTCGACTTGATTTTGCCGATTTTTCGAAGTAGCTACTGGAATGAGCGCAGATTTAGGGGTGAAAAATGGACCGAGTACTCATGAAGAATTGAAAGGGCGATGATATTCAGATCGCAATAAGCGAAGCGATAGGTTATGTGCCAAAATGCATTTCACATTTCGCTTAACTGCCTGAATTATTTTACAAGCGTCACCTCACTTCCGAAGTTTGTTGACAACTGGCGCGCCGCATGGCTCAGCCGTCTCAAACGCGTATCAAACGAGAGCAGAACGTGTGCCGAATCCGATACTCCCGGCATACGGAAGTGATCTGTCTAATTTATCCTATCATAAACCTTCAAATTTTGTGTACCGAATTTGACCAATTCGACCGTTAAGGGTTAAACACTAAAACTATAATACCCTCACAAGAGCGCAAAATAGATGAAACAGTAGGCGAGGAACTCCAACCAGTTTACCTAACTTGCTGAAGTTCGATAAACAATACAACCGCGACAGAAGCGACGTTCTGACCTTAAAAATTCCACCTCCAGGTATAATAGATTGTAGTGCTATATTATGTACAAGAATCTCTGTTGGTAGATACCGATCAGAGATGTACGTATGAAAGCACCAGTTTGGATCTGGGCACATTGCCTCACAGGAGAATACATTCGGGTTGCCGGGCCAATATAGATAAAAATAAAATGAGAAAATGTCAGCGAGGCTCAAGCGTGGTTCCGCCTCGGCGATAGCTGCACAAGATTCAAGAATTTATGGTCACAAAATGTACATAGCTTCACAATTACCATATCATAGTAAATATTCGTTCAGGAAATAGGTAAAAAATAAACATGTAATGTCAAGTATAGTCCAGTTGAATACTTACCATGAGTCAATACGCAGGTGTCGTTAAATCGTTGTGTAACAAATAAGTATCCAAATTTCGAATGAACATTTCGACGCTGGGAGCAATGACAAGAGTTTCGTGGATGGCATTCCAAAAGGAAACAGACACGCACACAATAAAAATATCGGCGACAGCTGATACGGGAGTGGGGAATTTGTAGTGTCGCTGAGCGGATGCGTGTATGTTGTGACTCACGGTATTCGAATGTTTTAAAGGATGATATGGGGTACTTAATATTATGTATGTTAGTATCACATCACTTTGAAGGCTGAATTGATCTCGATCTCATTCAGCTGTCGCGTCACCGTTGATGGCGGTAATTCTCCAGTCGATCTAATCGCCAACGGACTAAATACTTTAGCATAGCGAGAGCATCAGCTGTTTACTTTACTGAGACCGTTAATCCATTGTAAGTAAGAACAGGAAACGCCCCTGGTTTCACGCTCCATCGAGCATTGACAACCCGATATAGCAATTTAGGATTTCCTTCCATTTTAAAAGATAGAAAGCGATGGGAATTTTGCACAGCACAGAAGTAGTACAGTATGTACGAGTACGAAAGCACAAGCCTGATCCAGGCAAAGTGCCGTACAGTCAGAGACTGCCGCTCAGATACTGTCAATTTGCCCAGACTTAGACAGATATGAGAAATAAAATATTAACACAGAAGTACAGCACGATTGCACATCCACACATAAATGTACATTCCAAGTACACGGCCATTTTACAACTAGCAGCGCCTGTAATCCGATTCACTGATAAGTTCCCTCACAATGTAGGCAACTACAAATGGTACCTTGTTCATAAGCATCATTCTTCCAGATTCTGCATGATCTCGCATCTTACAAAAACCGAGAACAACAATAATACAAGCGGAATGGCGTGAAAGCGAAATGAATTATGTCGAATTCAGAATGATGAGCAACATGACAGCACCACACTACAAGTGCATTCCTGCTGGTTGCTCAAAACTTCAAGTGAGTGTTCAAGCATTGACGTATCGTGGACACGTGAGTGTGATATTTTATAACAGCACACGAAATTTAGAAAGCTTCACAGTAAAAAGTAGTTAAAATATGTCAACGTTCAAAATTGAGGCAGTTTAAATTACGGTAACGTTTGAGGGGTTCCCAAGGTTGTCAAAGCCGGGTGTGGCAATGGGAATAAGCTCCCACTGTTTATAAAATGCTCCCATATGGCATGCGACTCAAATAGCCTCTGACAACCAAGTCCATCTTCTGGCCTCCACGAGTGGTTCCCCGAGCCCGGCGGAACTGCTTCTACCAACAGGAGAAGAGGCGAGGGCGAGTGACTGGCGCCTGAAAACCAGCTTGCTTCAGGCAGATGGAGCTCATTAGCCTGGGAGGGCATTTCATCTAAGGGACGGAAAAACCTGTCTTTAAAGCTCTGCTGCCTTTCGGGATACCCGATCGCGGGAATGGCTTCGGGAGAAAACCCTGAGGAAAATTCTGAAACAGTCTGGTAGACGGTTAGTTGGTGCATACCACCTTTTTCTGACAACTCCCAGCTGCCTTGCAGGTCGCACTTGTTTGTGCAAAGGCTAGAGAGGCTGACTCAAACAAACGCCGAGTGGTGTTGGGGACGCCGCTTTGTACCCAAATTCCCAGGAATTTTCATTGAAGCCGACTCATAATCTAGGAGGAGATAGTCGCACAAAAGTAAAAGTAACCTTTGAGGGATGAATCCGCGTACAGTAAAAAGATGAAAAACCTTATCGGTTACAAGCGAGGGATCTTGAACGAAAAACTCCTAGAGAATAGCTGAACGTACTACAACCAATAAAGCAGCATACATTAATCTTAAATTTCATATAAAGAACCGGTACATTTCGATTATTCAAGGCTAACGAAGTTCGGAGAAAAACAGGACCCAACGAAATAAGATCAGAAACGTTCGTCGGTGACCCGGTGAAGCTTACGAAACAAAGGAGAACAAATAATTACGACTTACAGAGCGCATACCTCTTGGTATGTATGTATGAAAGCACAAGCCTGATCCAGGCAAAGTGCCGCACAGTTAGAGACTGCACGTGGGCTAAGATGCTGTCAGGTTGCCCAGGCCTAGACAGATATGTGGAAAAAACAGGAAATGGTAGTGAGACCAGCCTGTTTCAGCATGCAGCTCACTATCGATGGTCAATCAATTTAGCACGGAGTTAGCCGCACAGCACAAAGTACTGCACGATTGCACAACCGTGCATACCTCTTGGTGAAAAAGGAGTGGCAAAAATTACGCAGTGTGCTAACGGCCATCACAAAACAATGTGTATGCCACTGTTGGATAAGGCTTGCACGGGCAACCTGTTCAATCACGTGACCACACAAAAGTTAAACTCATGGGCACATCTCACGATCGGTTTTGTGCGATTTGCACTCATAGCATACGGATCCTGATCGTCTTGCCTCGTGAATGCAACTCGCACGCAACCGGCGGTGGGATGTGTCAGACACTTAATCCCGACATTTAATCACCAAGTCACTTCATCCCCAGTCAATTAATCTTCAGCCACTTAATCCCCAGTTTGATAACTTCTGAAGAATGCATAAATTGCTGGTGGTGTGACGCCTTCAACATATTGAAAATGTAGTGTATAACTGGTAGAAAAGCAAAGGTACATCATTGAACGTCCCATCAGCAAACCACATCTTGCTAAGAGACAGTGCACCAACCAGGCTTCGATCACCGAAGATAAAAAACTTGCATCGTCACTATGGTCTTTAGAATCACACAGCAAGAAATCTCTCTGTATATATTTGGAACATCAAACATGGCGTCACTTGGGAGGGACGGGAGTGTGCATGTTGGGTCTTTCCTTCTTATACTGTTTTGATACCCGATGAGTGTCCGCGAGATAGCACTTTTTTGAGGTAATGCCATTAGAATGTCTAATGACAGACCACATGTGAACGACATCCATGAGGCAGAGGGGGTTGCATTAATTTCTAACATATTAGCCACCACATTCTTCGCTAAAACTTTTTCTTTGTTCCACTCGTGATTGTGAAGTGCGAAATTACGTACGATATCATCGTTAGATGTAAGTAATCTTGCTCTACACTTGAGTGTGTGACAAACATACTACATCTCTAATTAATATTGCCATTATTTGATTGCTCCACGAACCTAAACTCATTTCCCATGTAAATTAATGTCCTCCGACCTTTGCTACTTGTACCATATTCAAGAGTCATTGCACACACATTTAAATAACTTCTTATCTTAAATACCTTCCCTGGGGATTAAGTGACTGAAGATTAATTGACTGGGGATAAAGTGACTTGGCGATTAAGTGTCTGGCGATTAAGTGAGCGGAAACCGTGTGCCTGTGTGGTGGAAATGAATGACCATATTGATGTTTGTTTCAAGTCCACGATCTTAACCCTATCCACAAATTCATGAGAACAAGTTGGTCGAGCAAACTTTATCCAACAGTTGATTACAAGCTCAAACCTTGTTTACCATTCCTCCACTGTTTTCCTGATAGTACTGTATCTACCAGATGAGTGCAAATAGCACGAAACCGGTCATGGGGTGTGTGTGTGATGTAAATACGTATTTATTGTTAAAGTCCAAGAAACATCTATTTGATAATGCATTGGCAAATATTCAAAACTCATAGGGATTCCTCGAACACCATAAAAATAATGTGAATTCAAAATGCAATCATAAGAATGTCGTGATGAATTACTTTGCATGCATCTTCTCCATTAAAACGCGACGAAGAAGTGTGAGCTCTTTGCGCTCATCAGACAAGATTAGAATCAGAATATTCGAATAAAACCATCGTACGAAACATCTACAAATGAACTGCACCACGTCATTTTCCATACTCTGAAATAACCCACCGCAAACGTCGCTACCACAAAAACGGAACAAAAGGAACCACGTTGAAATTAGGGTTATATCTGGATTATGGCGGTAAACATGTACACCGAAAAGGCAAATAGAAATGAGAACGCCATTTGCAACTTGAAAGAAATCGGCTTTAAAATCCTTTCTTGGGTTTCAACGCGGGCAAAGAATCGCGGATCGCGGAAAGCAGCGAGTACAAACTCCGTCGCTTTTTCCTCAAATACGCCGAGACCACATCATTTGGCCCGGTGAGAAGTGGTTCTTGTTCCGGTGTGCGTTGATTAAACGACGTGGCGGTCTGCGGTAGAACCAGATCGTTTGCCGAGAGGGAAATCATAAACATGAACGGCACCGCCCAAACAAAGAAGGTGAAATAGGCCATCAATTCGGTTGGGGAGTAATAGGTTGAGTGAGCCATTTTGAAGGAGGCATAATGGTGCAACACACAGGAACTGGTGCTAGCGATGAACGCGTGCGAAGTGAAGTGGAACGCTGGGAATTGTTTGAGTAAAAACCAGTAGGAAATATGGGCGAGTGCACCCGAAAAAATGACAAAATAAGTCACGTTGTCTGTGAGGAACAAGAGCACATGTAGAAGCCATTCACCGACGATCAGGTAGCGAATAATCTTCCCGGTTTTCACAATGTGCTCCTCCACTAGCTCCGTGAGGCAGAGCAAGCCACAACCGAGACAAAACAGAGCCGCGAAACCGTACACGAGGATGACCATGTACGATAGTATCCATATGAGAGAAAACTGGAAGTGGAAGATGCGGCACAAAGGAATATTTGTGAAAAAGGAAGTATAAGCGGTGGATCGAATTACCGAGAGGCAATAAAAGATTATGCTTGTTGAACCCATTGAACGTGTGAATTCTAAATCATAAACAGCATCATCATCATCACAGACAGCATTACACCGGTAGAACGTACCGAATACTTAACTGCCATACAACCATGAAAAAGTAAAATCCTAATAGATGGGGAAGGGTGGGAATCAAATAGCTACGGATTTTATAGAAGAGTAAGCAACTGGGAAGAGGTGACTACACCTCGAATGGAACATGCATTCGAACAAGTTTTGTGAACGGGTAGAGCGACATCAGCATGGCAGCTTACTTGCTGCTTTCACTGTCACGCGTCATAACAAGCTTTTCTCGTCACTCCGCTTGACAACATACAAGTTTAAGCAAACACTCCAAGAAGACGCTTAGTGCAAGACCGCCGTTGAACACGGTTTCTGGACATATCCTGAAGCGTAACTAGCCATTGCGATATTTGATCGCGGTGACACCAGCCAGGAAGACGCGATGCGCCGACTTTTGAAAGGTTACTAGTAAGGGTTTTTAACTGCTTATGCCATGTGACGGTTTGGCCACCCTGAGATTTACGCCAATCAGGATGTGGCGTCGCCAAAAGAATCCATTTCGGAAGTCGGTGGTCCGGCATCAGTAAAACGTGACCCAACCAGCGTAACCTATGCAGGTCGATCTGCTTCTCTATATCCACATAACTGCTGAGAGCCTCTGTGCGTATGTGATTGTAACAGCTAACTCCTAGAATGTTGCGGAGACATCATAAACAGCGGTAGATTATCGATGTGAAAATTGAGTTTAAATACAACAAACTTGCGAGTTGAATTCAAATGAATGTGAACCCCCGGTTGACAGAAGTGAACAATCGGTAAAGTATAATTATTTTCTCTTAAAATTGTTTTTACACTTAAAATCCCCGTGTGAGCCACCACATATGTCGCGGCTTGGTTCTCAAAGCTAACTTGCCCAGTTTCGCCCTTCAAAAAGTGTATAAATACCAAAGAGCCAGTCTGAGCTGCATTTTCAGCAGAAACAGTAAAGGCTCTCAAGTCTGCCTTTGTTTTTTTAATAATGGAAATGATGCATAAAGACTTGAAGTGCTTAGAGGTTCAGGTTTATATTTGGTACAAGATAACACAAACAACTTAGGGCCAACACCGAATCAAGCAGTGCTGAAGTTGTGTGATTTACTCCAGAATTGATCAGGTCTAGAATGACAGTCAACATAGAGAACGTAGCTAAAAGACTGTAGTGAATAGGCCCGGGCAACCTGACAGTATCTTAGCCCACGTGCAGTCTCTGACTATGTGGCACTTTGCCTGGATCAGGCTTGTGCTTTCATACCATATACCAGTGAAATTGAATATGCAACATCATACTGGTTGTAAACAAACGCAGATTCATATATCCCCAGTATCTAATGGGGGTTTGAACACAGGCGCACAGAGGCATTGTATGCAGAGTTAGTGCTATAAAGTCACCCGAATTGCGTACGTTTCGCGACAACTCCCGGGCAATGAATTGATGACAACTGACATGGAACCGTGGTGACTTTCCTTGTTGGCATCGCTATCAACGGTGAAACGTATACGTGTTATGCAAGTAAAAGGTCCCGAGTGTGAAGTTGGAGAGAGTGCTACACACTGTGAAACGAGGAGCACTGGGTACTTGTAGCTGTGCATTACATTAACTAATGTAGAATTAGAAAAATAGGTATGGTATGAAAGCACAAGCCTGATCCAGACAAAGTGCCGCACAGTCACAGACTGCACGCGGGTGAAGATACTGTCTGGTTGCCCAGGCCTAGATAGATATGACGAAGAAAAAAGAGCGGGAAATGATAGTGAGACTACAGCGTATTTCAGCATGCAGCTCACTACCTCTAGCCAATCCGTTTAGCACGGTGTTAGCCGCACAGCACAAAGTGCTGCACGATTGCACATCCGTGCAGATAAAACAAGTGCTATACCTGGAATGTTTATAATAGTGATAAATATTTAGTGATTAAAAAAATTCACAAACGATTGTAGCCGAAACGCTGAACAATAAAAAATTAGAGCGGCCATAGCAGTTGAAAATGTATTCAAATGTGAGTACGCAACCCACAGAGATGTGCAATCGCGTAGAACTTAAACAAGCACAATTGCACAGATAAAGGTGCTCACAATGAGCATGGGAGAGGCAGTGTTGTGAAAAACTTGAGGTACATGCCCAACAGTCGGTATTTGTAAAAGGGTTCAAGTTCTGTTCAAAAATTGACCTGAATATCAACGATTAACAATCCAGTAGCAGTCACAAATATAAACGACATATTCTCCAAACATCGCTTAAACAACAATGCCCATCAGATCTAATCAGTGTTAGCTTACACCATATCCGATGGGAAGACCTGACACGGAGACCTGTTCGGTTGGGCGACCACAACAGATGTTGCTGGCTGCTTCTGAACTGGTCGGGCAAACAAAGCTACTCAAATGTGCCAGTCTAGAGAACAGTTCATAAACGCTTAATTGCGATGGGTCAAACGGTGGACGGTAGCCCAGGTCGATAAGGCGTGGGACTACAATGGTGATGGTTGGGGGTTCGAATCCCACCCGAAGCGGAGGATATGCACTGCTGATGAGCTCAAATAAGAGCGAAACTCGAGTCCATTGCTTCCATTATGGACCGTCGTGATCAACTTTGTGAATAGTTCGATGGGCTTGGCACGGATGAGTAGTCACAAATATAAACAATCCAGTAAATCACATGGATAGATTCCGCTTCAAATAGCTTAAGTTTGTTATAGTATACAAAGACACATGTCCAGAGTTTCCTTAATTTTAGACCACGGGGATACGTAAATTCCTCTGTTTCATTTCAATTTCACAATGGGATAAGCAAAGCAGTGATTCACGGTTCAGATTCGGTTAGCACACCACATATCCATAAAATTGTTCGAAAAATGATTGCAGCAGCTCCCGGAACGTTTTTTGCGATTGATCTACAAAATAACCCACGTGACAAAAGGACAGCCTAGACAGATCAACGATGCAAGTCGGTATTGCCGTTCTGTATAAGGATTACCACCAGGGAATTGATTTCGAAACGACGTTTTAGACTGGCTGCGTCCAGACAACACCACATTCATCTGTAAGTTTTTCGGCAAATGTTCTGAGGTGTTTATCGCAGCAGCGATACCTATATCCGTACAATCACGTAGATATGCAAGATCAGATCAACCATCGCAGATTGTGCTATTCAACCACGTGTCCAAACCAAACGAGTGAACGATTAAAAAGTATTGTAGAGCGGATGCATGTATTGAATAACAAGCCTGATCCAGGCAAAGTGCCGCACAGTCATAGACTGCACGTGGGCTATGATACTGCCAAGTTGCCCAAGCCTAAACAGATATAAAAATAGCAATGGCAGTGAGACTCTAGGTTGTTCCAACATGCAGCTCACTACCAAACAGCGCGGAACTACATTCTGAACCGTAAAACGTGTAATACATTTGGTAATAACTTGTGAAAACTTGAAGGTGTATAGAATCGGGACGCAGGCGATCAGGCATCGCAATGTTTACTCTGGATCGCAAATTTGTGTTCCATGGCTACCTTGAAGTAAATACCCTAATTGATTGCTTAGTCAAACCACCGACCGGTATGAAAATAGAGGCCTAGTGGAGGATAGATTGCCAGAGCAGCTCCTATTTTGTCCCGATTGAACTCTCGTGTCTGAGGCAATCGCAAGTTGACTGTAAAAACAAAGATGATGGCAAACAGCGCGTGCGTACTAAATGCTTTACTGTACGGCAGTGAAACCTGGACCATCCATGCAGACACGAACGGAAGCTGAAACTAAGAAGCACCCATAGTATCTTGAACATATCGTGGATGGACAAAATAATAAATGCTGAAGTGCTTTTCGAAGCTGCTTTACAACAGCACTGCTTACGTCGGCTGGGGCATGTGTACAGAATGGAAAATGGTCGCATTCCAAAAGATCTACAATATAGCGAGTTGCAATCACGAACTCGACCTTTGGGCAGGCCGCACTTGCAGTACAAAGACGTTTGCAGTAGAAATATGAAATCTCACGGCATTGACCCTATGAGTTGTAAAGAACTTGCTCTTGACCGCTCACTTTGGAGGGACTGTGTAAAGAGTCGTCTGCAAGCTGGGGAGGAGCAGATACAGCTCTTAACTGCTGAACGCAAATCACGCCGCCGGCGTGCAACTGACGCCCAAAGATCGAGTTCTGCTTATCGATGCATGCGCTGCGGGAGAGATTAATCCTCTCGAATCAGACTGTTTAGTCATTCGAAAAGCTGTGAAACATGAAAAAATCATGCGATTGTGATGTACATCCATGGTTGACATCGACCGATGGAGGCCAACAATAATGGTGGGCTAAACGCCATACAGATAGACGATCACAAGAAATTTGTTTGCTTGATTTATTCGAGACACAGGATTTTCGGGTGCATGATTCACACGTGGTATAAGCACATCTATAATTGCACAATTTTTGACCGAATAACTAGAGCTTACTTACTTACTTCCGCTTTTGTCACATCTGGGACATGCGTCGCCAATCAGCTATCTCCAGTCATCACGATTGTGGGCGAGTCCCTCCAGCTATCCCACGACTTGCCCATCTACTTCGCGTCTGCATCCAGATCTCGGCGCCGGGTATCTCTAGACCGCCCACTCTTCCTCTTTAGTTTGGGGTTCAAGGTGAGTGATTTCCTAATGTTTGATTTAGGTTTTCGGAGCGTGTGGCCAATCCATTGCCAGCGTCTCTGAAGGATATCTGTGTCAACAGGCATCGTTCGTTGTTACGATTCTTCATTACTGATCTTGTCGGTTAAGCGGATCTTCCTGAAACAGGTGATGACGATGACTTGTATTTTCTTCACGATGGTGACTGTGGATCTCCATGTTTCTGCTCCGCAGAGTAGTATTGGCTTTACTAAGGTGTTGAAGAGCAGGATCTTGGTGTTAATACTGATCTCGCTGGATCCCCAGATGTTCTGCAGCTGATGGACGGCTGCTCGTGCTTTACCGATGCAAGTTTCGACGGCTGCATCTGTTCCTGCAAACTTGTCCAGTTTGCTGCCGAGATAGGTGAAACTGTCCACCTCTTCCAGCGCCTCGCTTTAGACTGTGATGAGTGTCGTATTGGATGCGCTGGTCCGGAACATCTTGCTCTTCCCTCTGTTGATGTTGAGGCCCAGTCTAAACGAGTTAGCCACAACGATGCTAGTCTTTTCTTGCATCTGTTGTTGGAAGTGGGAAAGAAGAGCCAAATCATATCGAAGTCAAGGTCGTCCAACTGCCGTTCCGATTCTGATCTGTTGATTTCTTCATGATCCAGTCTATGGCCAGGAGGAACAGTAAGCAGTCTTGCCTTACTCCAGTTTTCACTTTGAAGGTGTCAGTGAGTTGTCTGCCATGCACTATTCAGCATGTCATCCTTTCATATAACTTCCTGATGATGTTGGTAATCTTTTCTGGTACTCCGTAGTCCCCAGAAAGTCAGTCTGTCACAATGTCAAACTCCTTCTAAAAGTCGATGAAGTGGACATTGAGAGACGAGTTCCATTCTAGGGACTGCTCAATAATGATGCGCATGGTTGCGATTTGCTCCGTGCACGATCTCTTCACCGTCGTTCGCCGGGGCGTACTACTAGATTACGTTAATCTTGATCCTCTTCTTTGTATAGAAAGAGGCCGTCACGATCCGTCGTCCGTGTGACTACCACCCAATGAGCGCTCTCAGTGCCGACTTGGAAAGCATCATGGTCACTCCCTGGATTTCTGCGGTATCTTCCTGCTCGTGGACCGAGTACAACAGTAATTCCCCCGAAGTCAGTCGCATCAGCCTGAAACCAATCCATTTTGACTCAGTGATTCCTAAGACGGTGAGGTTATACTTCCTCATTTCAGCGGTCACTTGCGTTATTCTTCCAGTCTCATACATGGTTCGGAAGTTCTACGTGGTAATTGTGGTCTTGGTGGAGACGATGGTTATCGACTTGACGGCTTCAATATGACTGGCTTTCACCGACCGACGTCATACACCCTCCAGCTGGGGATCCATCTTCTCTCGGGTGCGAGTTGTCTGTTAGTATTCTTTATGGCGTTTCTGTAGCTAGAAGGTGGGGTAGCTAGCCCCACAACCAACCCTCCTCGTTTTGCAGCCGGGCTTCGGACTGTCCTTGTTGGAGTTGAATTACTAGAGCAGCAGTAAAGAAATACGACAGAATTTCAAATCCTTACGAGAAAGCTCACAGCATTCTCAGCAGGTGTAACAATGATATTGATGTAATGATTGCGTTGGAGATATAGTCAACATATATGTTGAGTGTATGCGAAATAAGGGAGATTAATCGGTAACACGTTAATCTGATGAATAATCAAATAATCAACTGAAATGTAAACCCCAAAAGCAGCGCCAACTGATTATTAATGTTGTCAAAATGAACAGAACTCATACACTTACCATCACACAGTCACAGGAAACAAGGGTATTGAAATGAAGAACGAGATCTATCCGGTAACGTATACCTGAAAGTGGAAATATTTACATGACGTATCAACGAAGCACAACAATAAAAGTGTAGGACTTTCGATGTATAAAACTCTAAACCAGAACTTTTCGTAAAAATGTATTTAGGCCAGGTAAAAAAACCTTGCTCACATCCACAGCTCATAAATTCCAAAAACGGTTTCAAGTTGTTTACCGCAGAAACGTAGTAAACCAATATCCTCAGAATTATTGTGGACATCTTTACCACGTCGGCAAGCACCGAGTGCCTAACAGCCATAGAACAATAACACGCTACAATCCTAATGAGATGGGGAAGGGTGGGGCCTAAATAGCTGCCGAACCTGTAAGAGATTAGGCGGACACACTGGGATGAGGTGCCTACAGCTAAAAGGAAACATGAATTCAGTCAAGTGTCGTGTACGAGTAGAACGACATCAGTGTGACAGTTTCTTTCTGGTTTTCACTGCCACGCATCATGACAAACCTTTTTCGGGGCTTCACTTGGTAACATAAAAGATTAATCAAACACTCCAAGAAACATCTTCTTACAATAAAACCGTCACTAAACACGATTTTTAGCTAAGCGTAAGAAGCCACTGTGAAGTCTGATCTTTTGCAGCGCAACCTAAGAGAAATGTCGCCCCAACTACAGCAAGTTTAACAATCGAAATCTTCATCTGCTTAAGCAAAGTCCGTCTGGCCATGTTTACAAAAACGCCATTTCGAGTTAGTAATGGTGAACAAAACCGCGTTAGGAAAAGAACGACTGCTCACTTGCAATACGTAACCAGGAACTTCTATGTTTCCAATATCTACATCGCTGCCAAAGATTCCATTACGGATAGTTGCGTTTCTTATCAGATAGTGCCAAGCAACCCAAGTAATGCTGCGGACAGCGATTGTTAAAGACGTCTTATTTCGTCTTTTTGCAGTACCCAGGTTTCTCATCCGTACAATAAAAGCGGCACAAGCGTTGCCATTATAAAATCTGTCCTTGAGCTTTAGATACAAGCCTTATTGGCGTCGCAGATGGCTCAACTGACAAAACACTACAGTAGATCCTCACATAAGCACGGATGTGCAATCATGCAGCATTTATCTGCTGTGCGGCTAACATCGTGCTAAATTGATTGGCCAAAAGTTGTGAGCTGCATGCTGAAACACGCTGGAGTCTTACTACCATTTCTATTTCCTCCCTCATATATGCCTAGGCCTGGGCAACCTGACAGTATCTTAGCCCACGTGCAGTCTCTGACTGTGCGGCACTTTGCCTGGACCAGGCTTGTGCTTTCATACATACATACATACATATAAACACGAGTTGCTAGTAATGCAAGCTCTTCATTGATGACGCTTAAAGCGATTTCGGTCGAATCTATATTCTGTAAGAGAACATTGTATCTGCAAGGTGTAAAGCGCATAACAAAGTATATTACGATACTACATAATCTGTCAACAGTAGTCTGAGAATTCGGAGATTGATTGTGTAGGCGAACTAAGCCGTCGCATAATCTAAATCAAATTTTTTCCCATCGCAGCCCAACCGAATGCCCGTTTTTAAGATGTCTGCAATGTATGCCTCTAGTATAGCGTCAATTACAGAAATGAACTAAAATGGAGAACTTGGGTAGATTGTCAGACAACAAAACCGCATAAAACGTTTTCAGCGGGTTAAAGTACAGCGTAAGCGTTTGTGGCTTATCGGTGTCAAAACACAAGCCTGATCCAGGTAAAGTGCCGCACAGTTAGAGACTGCACGTGGGCTAAGATACTGTCAGGTTGCCCGGGCTTGGACATGAGGAAGAATAAAGAACAGGAAATGGTATTGAGATTCCAGCCTGTCTCAGCATACAACTCACTACCTCTGGCACGAATGTGCAATCCTGCAGCATTTCTGTGCTGTGCGGCTAACATCGTGCTAAATTGATTGGCCATTGGTAGTGAGCTGCATGTGAGTACATGCTGGAGTCTCACTCCTATTGCTATTTTCCTTCCCCTTATCTGTCTAGGCCTGGGCAACCTGACAGTATCTTAGCCCACGTGCAGTCTCTGAATGTGCGGCACTTGGCCTGGATCAGACTTGTGCTTTCATACCATTCCATACCTCTGGCCTATCAATTTAGCACGGTATTACATGCAAGGAAAAAAGCACCCGAAATATGATCACGTACTTTTGTGGGATACGTTTGTACAATAAAGCAGTAATGCTAAATCGAAGGCAAACTTTAAATCAAGAAAGAGAGCTACGGTGGACTGCCTATAAGTGTGGCGATGGTTGAATTTGTAATCGAAACATCCTCTACAGAAAGAAAATATATTTGCTGTTTAAAAATCCGTGGTTTCGTGTGCACGGCAAGATAAATGAGACAAACAGAAGCAAGAAGCCGGAAAAAAACGGGCGTGAGGTTTATTCCACTATTTTTAAAATGCGGAGTATGCAACTCTTGCTTAAAAATAAGTATAATTATAGATTCTTCCTAACACTGGGGAATAGTTTCGGTTTTTAATATATGCTGGAAAAGGCCAAATGTTTAGCAAAATATCACAAATCTTGAACAGAACCAGGGCTAGTTTATCAGGACCAACTAGCTTGGAAACGTAAGCAGCAAAATATATTGGTAGTTTATAAGCGCTTTGAGTGCTTGACCAAAAATCACTTTGTGATTTTGTATTTGAACATCGTGGTTCTTTGTAAGAGCCTTATTTAACAGTGGCATACTATTATATCTGGGCACGTCTACAGAATGGAAAATAGTTGTATTCAAAAAGATCTACTCCAAGGTGAGTAGCAATCAGAAAGTCGATCATTGGGCAGACCGCACTTGCGGTACAAAGACGTTCGCAAAAGAGATATGAAAGCTCTTAGCATTGACCCCGCGAGTTATGAAGAACTTGCTCTTGACCGCTCACATTGAAGGCATTGTGTAAAGCGTCGTCTGCTAGCTGGGAAGGAGCAGATACAGCTCTTCGTTGCTGAATGCAGATCACGTCGCCGATGTGCAACTGACGCCCAACGACCGACTTCTGCCTATCGTTGCAAGAGAATAGGCATGTATAGCGATGCCTTAAAATTCAAATCAAATTCAACTTTTATACATTTCGCTTTTTCTTAATTTTGTGGAGAAATTAATGTACAAGTTCAAAATTTTGTTAAACATATTAAGTCACTTTATTCGTCTGCAACTGAATTTTGTAGGTCTCGCGTGACACCGCGTAACAGAAATGTATCAGCCGTAGTATTCAGAGATAAGGGAATGTGAGCGGCATTTTCTCTATCACTCCTACCCAAACTATAAAAGAAGCGCACTTAAACTTCGAATATGTAGGTATGGTATGAAAGCACAAGCCTGATCCAGGCAAAGTGCCGCACAGTCACAGACTCACAACTGACACTGAAGCATTCAAGTATAACTTTGTTTACCACTTATCCTCTGTTTCAAGGCTCACTGAACCTGATCTTACTGTCTCCACCTGATCACGGCAAACAGCCAGAAACCGGTAGTAGTGTGTAAGGGATGGGGATGTGAGCACCACAATACATCGACACTGAAGCTGTTATCATAAAGAGTAGACCGTGAGTGGTTAGCAAGTTGAGCGGATCATTCATATACACCTTCAAAAGTAAATGGACGAAAACTGATCTTCGAGAAACGCCGAAAGTATTTCGCCGAAGAAAAGTTTTCTTTACGTTATTATTATTAATATTACACAGACGATGTGCCAACAAGTATACCATGAAGAAGGTACATGATGAAAGAGAAAAAGGAAGGAAGGGGGATTTTTTGTCTGTTTACACATACCGTTTTTGATTTTTTTGTCTCTTTTGGAATAAAGAAAAGAGGGAGGGTCACTGATAAACGGGAACACAAGCACGGTAAGATTCTCGACACTGGTTTCTTTCTTTCGCCATCACACTGAGTGTTATCAGCCACATATCTTCATGGTCCGTCGGACCCCACCCGGGTAAGCGCGATGTTTCCACGATGGCTAGTGGGGCTGTTAGGCGCTTGAGGGTCTTCCGCCAGGTATTCATTTGTCCGCCACGGCGACGTTTCCAATCAAATCCAGCAAGAGCAAAAAGAGCTAGGCGAGGAAGGCGTGGCTCATCCATACGGAGAACGTGCCCCAGCCATCTCAGCTGGCACATGGATATATGATCGGAGAGTGGCACAGAGTGATCGCCGAGGACTAACCTCCTGACCTCATCATTTCTGACTGTGTTGCCAGCTTAGACGAGCAATACTCTGCAGGCAGCGATGATCAAACGTCGATAATCGTTGACTATCAGCTTGACGCAGCGTCCACGTCTCGCAGCCATACAGTATAACTGCTCGTACGGTGGCCTGGTACACTCTACCCTTCAAGCGTAATCCAACATCGCGTTGGCGCCACAGATGCCGTAGCGCAGCGAAAGCATGGCGTGCTCTTGCAATCCGTGCTGTGATTTCAGCTTCGATATCGCCCCCAGTGGTGATGCAGCTCCCTAGGTAGGTGAATCTGTCAGTTACTTCCAGTTTATGGTCTTCGATCGTCAAATCAAGTGTTGGGTATGTCCAATCCTGTAGGAACACTTTGCACTTTGACGGAGAGAAATGTAATCCATACAACGACAACTGATCAACGAGTAGATCCAAAGCGCTTTGTATGACGCAAGCATCCTCTCCGAGGAGAGCAATGTCGTCAGCATAGTCCAGATCCATAACTCGTCGACCGGGGAGCAAGTCGATCCCACAATTGGGTAGCCGAGCTGTTGCTGCCTGCATGACATCGTCAATCGCAAAGTTGAATAGGAATGGGGAGATCGGACAGCCTTGACGAACCCCGCTGGAAATGGTAAACTGCTTGGATAAATCACCATACGCTTTGACTCTGTCGGTGGTGTGGCAGTACAGCTTCTTTACGTTAACCTCGCCTTGTTTTTAACCGTCAGTAAAAAATAAAGAACCCAGCTTGAAACTGTAACAACTGAGTTATGCCGAACCTAAAAACTATTGATCTTGAATTTTTCCGTTCACGCGTGTAACGCGACTGCTCTACATTACCGTTGTACGCGTTTTAGCTATCGCCATCTCACCTTCATGAGACATTATTGTCGTAGGCATTCTACTGCAAAACAAATAAGTATTTCAAAAGCACGAAGCTTAGACAACCAGTGTTTAATCGAGACACGAATAAAAGCCTTATATACAATGAACACAAGTAACGCGTTGCCTAAATTGAGTCGAAGAGTAAAACTGTAGCTGATTTTTCATCGAGTTTTCTATAATTTTCTCATCTGAAATTAAACTTGGATGCGAAACAACACGTACTACAAAGATTTTGACCGTACCGCTTTGACGGTTTGCATTTACAAATAACGAAGTCCTCCTCATAATGTGGCTGTAGTGCAACAATGGAACAACAGTTCAGCAATAGTGAGTGCAATTACGTTGTAACTTTTGAACTGTGAACAAGTTTAACATCGGTTAATTGCATTATATGTTTAATTAAACTTCTTTATTAAGAAATTATTATCGCAATATAGCTGAATAAAATCAATAATCCGTTCATACGGGCAAATGTATGACCTCGCTATTAAAATTAACCGCCTTCAGTTCAGTTCAGTTTGCACAGGACAGTATGTGGCTAACAAGCCAATCGAGCGTCCAGAATTACTTTCGGTGGAAAGCTGCAGAGAAGCA
>JACCGJ010017930.1:0-20081 GCA_013407085.1 Atriophallophorus winterbourni
TCCTGCATGCGAATGCTAGGACCAAGAGACGATGGACTGAAAGAAGTGTTAATGCTTGCTCCTTCGCGATGGTTGGGACATGTATTAAGAATGCCTTAACAACGTATACAATACCGCGTTATTCACAGAGCCTGGTAGAATCTAGGAGAAACGATCGGGTGGCCAGTCCATGACGTGAACGCCGTGAGATGAAGAAACTCATCGTAGCGCTAGGCTCAGTGAGGCGTATTCTTTGGCATGGGTGGGGTCCAAAGGATCCACTTAATAGTTGGCTGAAAACCTTACGAGATATGGCTGCGAACCAAAGTCAGTGGAGGCCGGTGTATTTTATTGTGTCACAATTTGTT
This sequence comes from Atriophallophorus winterbourni, assembly GCA_013407085.1. Lineage (NCBI taxonomy): Eukaryota > Metazoa > Platyhelminthes > Trematoda > Plagiorchiida > Microphallidae > Atriophallophorus > Atriophallophorus winterbourni. The sequence goes on from JACCGJ010017930.1 coordinate 348, forward strand.
GTGATCCGGTATTATTTGATGGAAAAAACATAAAAACAAAACAAATAAATCACAAAAGCACATGCAGTAAAAATACAAAAACAAGCTGTTTTTGGGCATTTGCTTTTGCATATTTCGCTTGCCTGCTTTTCCTTTTTCACGCGCTTGCTTATCTGCTTTTCCTGCTTCATATTGCTTGGCACTTTGTCTGGCTCCAGACCTGTGCTTCATGATGATAATGATGATGAAGAACGGAACGTCCCAATGGTGTTAAGTATGCAAATGGTTGTTTTGGTCTGCCAAGTCGCTGATGTAACACCCAGTGAACTTTTGGAACGTTTACTTTAAATAAAATACGAACTCTTTCATATGGGATACGATTTCGCTTGACTCAAATGTGTCAATAACGACTGCTCATGAATAGTTGCCTCATTCACTTAGAGAGAATCCATCACATAAGCTCCATCGACATCAACCTTGGTTGCCATCATGCAGCAACTGAATTACAAACGACGTAATTATGTGAAAGCACAAGGCTGATCCATGCAAAGTGCCGCACAGTCAGAGACTGCACGTGGGCTGAGATGCTGTCAGGTTGCCCGGGCCAAGACAGATATGACAAAAGAAATAGAAAGAGAATAGGACGTGACGGCAATTTTTAATTTGCGTATGGCATGCACTGAAGTGACATCAATATGGGTTTGTTCACCTGACAGCCCCAGTTCTTCGGCTAAATCAGCGGTCAGCAAAGGCGCATCTGAGCCATTATCAAAAATGGCGTTCGTAAGCACTACCCCATTCGGAACAACTATCCTCATTGCAATGATGGACAAGAAAATGTTGTATTAATCATTAATTCAGGTTCACTTTTGACGATACGATGTAACACTCTTTTATGTTTATCGTTGCTTCCATCTTTCACACATCTATAAGCTACCCTACAATCAGCAACAGTGTGGTTTGGTTGAAGGCAGTTAAAGCGAAAGCTTAAATTTTTTAAGACGAACAACGGTTTCGGCGTAAGGTAAACTTCCAAACACAGTACATTATTGTGACGCATGTGTTATGGAGCACTCTAGGCATTGAGATGACTCCGTTGTTGAAGTGACATTCATCCGATCTTCCTTGTATTTACAGCGTTCAATTCAAGTCCACTTGATAAAACACCGAAACAGCTGGTAGCAATTGAGACTTGTCTCGCAAAAAACCGACTAAGTCACCGGAATTTGGTTCTTCGTCAAATAGACTAATTTTGTCCACGCGTACAGCTCACTTAGAACGCAAAGTTTTAGGTAAACGCTCAACCAATAACTTCAAATTTGTCACATTGTTCACCTCGCTTAAACGATTCAACTGTCCACGTGCGAGCTCGCAGTTTCGCATTCTGCGTGCTAGTGTCTGGAACGAAATAATACCATTCTGATTGATAATGTCTCCATCGAGAATCTCTTTCCAGAATTACTGGATGATATCGTGTGGGCGACCGAATTTCGTCCTAAGAATGCGTCGTGTTTGGTGATATCCTTCACTATACGGAAGGTAAACGCAATGTTCAGTAGCTAATTTCGCATCGCCAATGTAGTAATGTAACAAATACATTAAGCTGCGATTATCATTAGTAATGCAATCCTCTATAGTCATCTCAAATGCTTTTTTAACTGGGAAGTGTCGACCAAACTGAAGTTGCCAAGTCACTGAGACTATGACATGGGGTTTGTCGATGTGAACACTCGTTTACGCACAGGTAGAAAAATTATGACGGATTAATCGTGTCTAACAATTGAGAAGCACATTTTAAAACTGAATAAGATATGAGTAAGTTATAGTAATCTGAAGCTGGGTGATAGCATCTTTAAATTTGGCAGTTGTTCTTGGTGTTCGTTCCGAGAATGAGATCTCAGATTATATGCATAACATAAGTACAGACGCCTATTATCTGTCGTATGAAATACACTGTCTAAAAAGCACAAAATTTCCGAAAAACATGACAGCGCTACAAGAAAGACATGTAAAACACACTCAAGAACGACTGCTGAAATATATGATTAGAAAATCTATCACAGAATAGCGTTTTTAAAAAATTTTAAACGTTTTCAAGACGATCTAGATAGATATGTTTTGCACATTTACACAACTATTCCTTAAAGACCCGTAACCCCACCATGACTACGGGCTAAACATTTTCTGCATGTATTGTCAGGCAGTTTAATACTGCGCAACAAAGACGAAGTTCACTAAGGTGGGCTTGTTTATCTTTCTTATTCGTACAAGCGTGCATACGTATATTAAAGTCGAAAGGTAATTCAACTGGTAGAAGATTAATTATTTTTGTGATCCCCGATGGAGATAGGATAGGATAATATAGGATAGTAACTATGGCTGTATGACAATCATCTAAATTAATCTAATGCGTTGAGGTTTCGTAATAAACAATTCAGCGCGTTCAATTTTTTTAGAAACCAATCCAACACCGCTTTCGCAAAAAACTAATGAAAAGTAATGAAGAGCTGATAGTCTACATAACTTCATCTCTTTAGAACCTCACACTGATCAACGATACTGGGCACAGTTGGATAATTTAAATCAATAACAAATTGCGAAAACATTTAAAGCTATCAACATCTCTGGGATTAAAAATTCAAAATACACGTTCCAATAAATGGAATGTCTCATCACTATCAGAGTGCTTCTTCAGCCTATTACTGACCAGTACCAACTGAACTAACTACTTAAAATTGGATGACTATTGACTATTGAAAATTCGATGGTATGTTCAGTTCAGTTAGCACAGGACGATATGTGGCAGAGTCGCCAATCGAGCGTCGGCAAGTTCGACCGGTTTCTCTTCCCGACTCTGTTGAACATTTACATCCGGCCACACTTGGAATACGCAGTGCAGGCTTGGCGGCCGTGGCTATGCAAGGACATGTCACTCCTCGAAAACGCCCAACGGCGTGCGACAAAGCTCGTCCGCGGTATGCGCCACTTGCCATACGAAGAGAGATTACGCCGTTTAAACACAGACTCCGTTACGTACCGTCTTCTCCGTGGAGACATGATACTTACATACCGGATACTGAGCGACCCCTCCCATCCATGCAGCTCCCTACTCGTCCCATCCATCAGCACAAATCTCCGAGGACATGGACTTAAATTGCTACATCAGCAAAGTCGACTTGAATGTCGAGGCAGGTTTTTCTCGGTGCGAGTCTGCAGTCCATGGAATGCTCTTCCATGCAAGCTTTTTGAATCCGCTTCTTTCGGTTCTTTCAAAGGTCTCCTCGATTCCCACCTCCATGAAATCTCCCACTCCCAAGACACTAATACCCCCTCGTGGCAACGGTAAGTTCTCTTTCTGTGCCATTTGCATTTTCGTCACTACCCCTCAAACACTTCTCCAGTTTCATTGCTCTTCCAGATCCCAGTATCGGAAGTCCAAGCGCACGCAGTCTCAGCTGACCCTGTTCCGGAGGATGTGGTGGGTAGCGGTGTCCCGGGTTGACACCCTACCTGTCCAAATGCCACAAAAATCCACTGATGGTGCAGGCTAACGCGAATGTGGCCCGCTATAAGGCCTTGAAAACTCGAACATTTTACTATTCTTTTCTTTTCGATCCACCGCACAATCCACCCTGCGGTTTTGTACAAGCTCCCCGCTTTTTATACCGTAATAAACTATTGATCTATTGACTTCCGGTGGTAAGCCAAAAGAGCGTCCACCACTTCGAATAGTAGGTTCAATATTCTTCTGGTATGACTTTGGCTGGAATGCAACAGAAAAACTCCCTCACCCAATAGGTGAGGAGAGACATTAGTGCGTTCCAACGACAAATTGAAGAAAAACTATAAAATTAGGGATAAAAATTGGGGAACCCAGAAGATGAATATAAAGTACAACATGTAAATAAAGGATTAAATCGAATGAAACAATTACTAAGCAAATAATATGTTACGCAAGATTGAGTCACAAATAAATTTAAAAATGAAATATAACAATAATGTAATTCAAAAACATGATACAAAAAAATTAATTTAATTTCAGTACTTAACCTTGGAGAGTTCAGTTAATTTCAGTATCAATATCAGAATTAGTATCACTGGGAGATAGTCGACCAAGTCGAGCTCAGATTATTTCAGAGGTGTGCTTCAGAACACCTGCCACTTTCAATATTGTTTCGTCCGGAGAACATGCGGGTGTACTTGTCAATGGAGGATGGGAGAGGTCTCATGACCGAAAGATGCGAGAGATAAATTATGTTGCATATGCAGTTCAAGTTCAAGTTCAAGTTGCACAGGGCTGAAGGTGGTTAAAAGCCAATCACGCGCCCAGATTTCCTTTGCGGCTAAGTACACGACACTTCGATATCGAGTATACAGTTCGTACTTTTCACACGTTCTTGATTCCGAATATCTGGAAAGTAAAGTAGGGTTTCTCTTCACCAGCACGGTGAGAGGTCAGCTATTTAGAAAACAATGCAATAATATGCGTGAACAATGTGTGGTGTATGAAATCACTAGCCTAGTCGAGGTAAAGTGAAACACAGTCATAGACTGCATGTGGGCTAATTTGCTGTCAGGTTGGCCAGGCCTAGACAGATATGATAAAAATGTAAAAAAAATACGTTTTTTTGTTTTTTTACAGTTTTTTATTAGACAATGTGCGGAAATGTGATAGACCATTCAACGTCTAATTCTCTTGTAAAGTTCAACACATTTGGGAGGCTTACTATACAATCTGGGAGCTTGTTCCAGAAGTTGATCACACGGTTGCTGAGAAAGTGCTTAATTTCAAGTTGCAAATGAGGCTTTATCCTCGAAATCGCAAAGTGCTCACGTGCCAGCAACCTGGGCCTACTCTTAAGAAGTTTCATAGAATTACCCCTTGTAGCTGCTTTAGGGGCAAGTTCAAGGATTTCAGTAATATTATCAACCGTGAGACCCTTTAGAATCTTGAAGGCTTCTATTAGGTCACCTCGCAGCCGCCGTCTCGTTAGTGAGAACAAACCGAGGTCCTTGAGTCTAGCCTCATAGGTTTAACCTGTCTGACCTTCAACCATCCTAGTTCAGTTGAGTTCAGTTTGCACTGCACAGTCTGCATTTTGCCATTCTTTCCAAAGTTGTCTTATGTTTGATGATGATTCGTCCAGTTCCATGCGCATCATCATTAACACGATAGATGCTATCAGTGTAGATTTATGCTCCTTCAAAAAATGACGAGCTCCTGTAACGGCATTTTCTACATGAAAGCATTATCAAACCTACAATTGCAATTTACTTACACTCGACTTACCCCTTTAAACGGCAAATCCCTTGGATTTGTGCGATGGCTGTTTTCCAAGACCACATATTTGCCTCAGATTTTTTGTCCTTCTTTGGTTTCATGGTCAATGTCAAAGACAGAAAATTGCTAGACAGCATCACAGTTGTTTGTGTCCTATGCAACCCATGATCAACAAGTCCACGGGAGTTGACGGAATCACATCTGCAATCCTAAAGTTATCTGGCAATCAATTGTGCGAACCACATTGTGATTTATTTAATCATTCTTTGAGGGAAGGTGTTGTACCGACTGACTGGAAGAGAGGAATCATAACACCCATCTACAAAGGTGGAACTCGTTCTGACCCAGTAAATTACCGCTCTGTTAGACTCCTTCCAGTCATCTCAGAAGTTATGGAGCGAATTGTGTGCGAAAGAATTGTGAGTCATCTCGAAGCCCAAAATTTGTTGTCCAGAGAGCAACATGGATTTTGGAAGTCTCGCTCTTGTCTGACTAACCTACTGGAGACAATGGATGACTGGACGCAGGCAGTGGACGATGGTGATTGCGTGCATGCGTGCAACCTGGGCATATCAAAGGCGTTTGATGGCGCGGACCATTCTATACTTCTGATCAAGCTTCAGGATGTTGGTAATATTGTGTGCCTTCTTACCTGGCTTAAAAGTTACCTTCTTGATCGCAAGGCAAATGTACTTTTCGATGGCGTGATGTCTGGGGAAATCGAAGCCATTAGCGGTGTCTCGCAAGGTTCAGTACTTGGTCCGGTTCTCTTTTGGTCTACATCAACGACCTTCCGAAACTTGTCACGGCCAAAATGATTCTCTTTGCGGATGATGTTAAACTTCGGATGCGAATCACGTCAAAAGTGGACTGTTTGCGCTTACAAACCGATTTGGATACATTGAACAACTGGCCAGAACGAAACAAGCTTCCATTCAACTTCGCAAAGTGCAAAATGTTGCAAATAGGCAAAGATTTCCCATTCTCATACAAACTTGAATCAAAACAACTTGAATGCACAACCAATAAAAGGACCTCGGCGAATAGATTAATTTGAAGTTTTAAGAATAGAATGCAATGCGAAGCAGTGTACAACCGAGCAAGCCGATTGCCAGGTATGCTTCATTGTATTTTCGGATATTTCCCATTAATGATTTCCAATGCTCATAAATACGTATATTAACCCGGTGATGGATTACTTAGTGCAAGCTTGGGCACCATGGCTACAAAAAGACATCAAGCTGCTCGAGAGGATTTATTACAGAGCAACTAAAATGGCTGTCTGTCTCCGTAAACTACCATATGAGTATCGACTAGTGCATCTTAAGTTGAATACACTGCTTCGCCGACGGGTCCGATTTGATCCAATCCTAACTTATAAAATAATGAACTCAAAGATGCACCCAAAGAGGCATCTATTTCGCCTCCGGTCAAGCCATGTCACACGTACTCACCCACTGGCACTTGATATTCCACATTCCTACCGGAACTGCCGTCGGTTCTTCTATTAGGTGCGCGTTTGTTTCTTATGGAACTCCTCGTCATCAGATAATGTGCAATCATCTAGTTGAAGGATTTTCAGGAACAAATTTGCTATGTTCATGCTTAGTAATTCCGCCATACATTCCCTTTATATAACATGATCTTTATCCAAACGAATATTTTTTCCATCATAACGCGACTATACACGAAATTTTTTTAACTACAAAACTGTCGATCTTCCAAATGCCTCAATTTATTTTGTATATATATTTATTGTCCTTATACGAATATCCTGTGGTTTTGTACAGCTACAAGCTTTTTTATAACATAAATTCATGAATCTTGAATCTTCATTTCTCCACTCAATCCGTATACATTTAACTCCTATTATGAACTCCAGTCCATTCACGGATATCCTTGGTAAATTCCCTAAATTCAGATATTCATACACATCCACGATTTTACCTATTAACTGTGTGGTAAATCTAAATTTTTAAAATCGACCTTGTGTGAGTGCGACATCTGAGAAACTGTCATCACCACTACATTAAGTCTCTTTGAATTCGTTCATATGTCCTTCCGCCTACCTAATTCAATTTATTTTAATTTACTAATAATGGTTACAAAAACATATTGCCTTAAAAATCCACAGAATAATTAAGGAATCTGCGGTTTCATCACTTATGTACATAGCTATGACAATGCGATACTTCCAGTATTGTGGTAACCTACCAGATTTATGAGATATAGCGAAGGGACATCTCCAAGTATAATACAACCGCCAGTGCTAACAGTGCTACCAATGCTACCATATAACTCAAAAACGTAAACGCCGGTTTAGCGTTAAATGATTTCAAGTGCATCAACCCCAGACATAGAATTTAAATTAAACCAGATGCGTTCAGCTCCACCAGCGTCATGGTAAAAAGTTTCCAACTATGCCACCATAAGGCGATATTTAAACTATACATCAATACCACCGTCAAATGTCGAAGCTACACTGTCACTTCTGAATTGCGTATAATGAGGTAGCGTGCACTTTATATCTTATGTATAATTTGTTATTCAAGAATCCGTTACAGTAATTATATCTAGCTTGCAATGATAGACAAGCTCAGTATACTCGTCCAGCTTGTTTTGCTTACTCCTCGTGTTGGAAACAATGTTTGGAATCCCTACACGAAACGATTAACTGGATCGAGATTGACAGCGACTTGCAACTAATGAGTAAACAAATGGGGATATGGCTGAAATACTCATTGATTTCAAAATCGGTGTTGAGGTGTTAGCAATAGAAAGAAGCGAAAATATGTTGCATGTTTCGCCACTCTAGTCATTATCATAACTGTTTCGCACTCAGATAGTTCCCGTTTCACATTTATCATAGCAGGCTTTTCCATCTGTTGTGAATTTATCCGAAACTATCAAATTTGTCATTTTGTAATTCAGCATAGATTTGATTATAATTTTCTTATGTTGAGACCTTAATTAATTAATTTGATTAGTAGTTATTATATTGAAAATATTTAGATCGCTTTATTTTACTCCGTTCATGAAATATATTGTAAGCTTCTGCACTTTTATTCAGCTATACCAGGTTGTTAATTGATAGTTTTCGAAACGCTAACTGGTATATTTTCAGTTTAAGATTTTTTGTTCTTCAGTGATAATTTAACTTGATTTGAACGAAATATCGCTTACATGTTCATCTGGAAATGAAAATGGAAATACGGTGTGTTTCTATTGTTATTGAACAAAATGTAGACCACTTGTAGTAGTTTTCTCCTCGATAATTAAAAAGTGTGAATACCAGCGAAAATAACGGAAATTTGATCTAATTATTAAATCTTATGTCCTTATATATGATATCGAGCTTACCACTTACTACTTGTTATCTTTTACCACTGGCTACACGACGATACGACCACAAATCAGTAATATCGCCACACATGGATCGAGAAGGTCACGAATTCAATTGTGAAAGAACAGAAATCATCGCCAAATAAAGAACCCGTCATGTTCGAGAGTTCCTCGAAGCGTCGTATCCGACACCACAATCAAACAATGAACACATTCAAGTGGATGTGATCTACGGACCAATGAGAACACGCCAACGGATACATGCAAGGATTCTAGCCAATCACAGTAAATGAGGTCGAAACGCGGCAGATAAATTCGAATGATGCCCACCGCCCAGTTACTTCGAAAGAAGTTTCGCTGATGATGTCATCTAGTTTGATGACGAAACGTCCGCAATCAATCATACCAGCTCAGAGAACAACTATGAACTACGTTCGTCGTTCGACATGTCAGAACGGATTTAGGCCTAAAGAGTTCTACTCTAGCTCGTTGTGCAGCTGAGGCACATTGCGCAGCCCAATTGAAGTCCGATGTTACGACTATATCAAAATTTTCAACCCTATGAATATGTTTAATGTCCGTCCAACCACTATTCGCAGTTACTGTAATTTTGTTGACTGCTGCAGGCAACGGATGACATTAACTATAGTTCAGAGTAAGCTGCCAATCCTGCTACCATTTAATGACTTTTTCAATGTCTCTCAACAAGTCTCCGGGATCACTGGATCCAGTGAATTTGACATCATCAGCAAACATGTAGCAGGGACATTATAACTGCGATGCAAGATTATCGATGAAGATCAGAAAGAGTATTGGGCCTAATACTGAAATAAATAAATTTATTCTTCGAAATCCAAGGCATATTGATCATGATCAATGATTTCCAAAAGGTTTGTAAAATCACATTCTAGTAGGTACATTTGCATAGAAACATTTCTAGGTCGTTTCTGCGGCAGAATTCGACGTTCAATAAATATGAAGGTAACAGTATTTACAAGTTGGTTTCAGATAATTTGTTTGTTATCTGATACAATACAGAAACACTGGCATTACTAGAAAAAGTCAATGAATGTTTCCGACAGCAATGATGTTTAACGAATAATGTCCATCGAGGATGCGTGAAGATCGCTGTCGTTGATTTTCCAAACTTTTTCATTTTGATTGTTTGAAATAGATTGATCTATCCTAAATATAAACGTTTTCCTGTTCGCTGGGCAAAGGTAATTTATTCCACTAGGTTGAGGTCTCCTGCGGTTCATTTTCAGTTGGGTGTGGATTGAGAAATATGCTGTGAAGTAAATATTAAAGAGCTAGAAAATGATTACTACAAAGTCATGAAAATATATTTAATATCAATAACCAGGAATACCATTATTATATAAATCATCAGGTAGAGCATCTAAGTTAATAAGATTTCGAATATTTTCTATGGTAAGTAATGAAGCCACATGTGATTTGAATTCATTTGAAGTGGAGCTGATTCTTATATATTTTGGAAGATTTCGCAGTTTAGCATATTTAGTCAAGAAGAAATTGTTCCTTACTTTAGTACCAAACCTTAGTAATATAATAATTTTTCACTGATTCTCAAGCTATACTTACAATTATGCCGTATATGAAGATTCGCACTTATTTCTATATTATCCGTTGACATAGACCTTTCCCTTACTCTTCTAATAATTATACTCAACCATTTTACTACTCTAATTATATGACTCAAAACCCTCTATTTTACAACCGATACACATCGCAACTCGTGCCACACATATCTTTTTATGACCATGCCAATTTTTTTTCGAAAAATTATCAAATTAAATATTAATTGGTCTAAATTTTTGTATAAGCTTACTTTTACTTCTTTTAATCTCGCTCCTTCTTGTGTTAGTATCCTACTTATAAATGCTTGATCAATTACCCCTAAAATCCCAATGCTGAAATCTTTTCTCATTACGAACTCAGTAGACATTGTTCTTATAACTGAACCCTGCACCGACGATGACCAACCTGACTCAACACTTATGTTACCCAATTACCAGATATTCAGAAATAACCGAACTTCGAAACGAGGAGGTAGTAATCTCATCTATGTTCATTCCAGGTTTACAGCTGACACCATTGCTTCACCTAGTCTGTCAGAGCTGGAGGAATCAACATGTATTGTATTACCAACCTTAGATCTCTTAATAGGTTGCATTTATTATCCAACACCTTTAACCATCTTTAGAATGGATTCCTTAATTAATGCTTTTATAGAAGCATCACTACACCACACGAAATATAAACTCATTACTGGTGACTTCAACATGCAAACATTAAACTGTCACGAACCTGCACATCACAACTGCTATACGCCTTTCACCATAACGATTGAATTACTAGGATATAAGCAATTTATTTACAAACCTAAAAGAAATTACGATATCTTAGACCTAGTCTTCACTCTGAACCTTACTCCAGCTAACCTGAAAGCAATTACATCTTTCCTTAACGGTGACCATAGAGAATTATCATTCTGAATATTATGCGCCGCAGCTTCTGTCAATTCTTCGAAGCCATCTGATGATAAACATACCTACAACTACATTAACTGTAATCTACTGTCAGAATTTATTAGAACAGAAGACTGGAGCCGATTCTTCCTCTCTAGTGATTTCACAACGGTCTTTTCAACATTTCATTCAAAATTGAAAGGATTACTTATAAGCTCATACAAGCTTGTTAGGCAGACAAAATTAACGAAAGCCCAGAAAATAGAAGAGAAAATGTTGGGGCTACATTCTGTTGCTGTAAAAACCCATGACATTTTCGCTCTTCTTCGTTTTTATGAACTATCAAGAATTCACAGATATGCTTTAGATAACACGCTTAGAGCAGACGAAAACAAAGCTCTTATAAGTCAGGATAAGCCAAAATCATTAAGTAAACTTCAAAGTTAAGATCATCCAACTCACTCAGCAACATCGATTTCATTATCAAATATTGTAATTCATCCGCAATTAAAACAATTATTAGTTCACCTGATGCTATCAGTAAAGAATTCCTTCTGTACTCTACCTACAAGAATTTAAACTACGTTTATACAACCACTCAACTTCCCCTGCCTAATACACTTAATACTTTGAGTATAAACCTGAGAGACATGAGTAAATTATGTCAACAATCAACTGTCAGTCTTAAACCTGACACAGCAGGCATACCTCAAGCCATATGCAAAATTGGTGGAAATGACTTTCAACTTCTCTTGCAGAACTTATTTAACGCATCTATCAAATTTGGTACCTTCCAGGCAGAATGGAAACACTTAGTTGTTATACCTAGATACAAATCTGGCTCGAAACACTTAGTATTTTGAAGAATAAGATGATAATATGCTTCAGTCTGCGAAACCGGAAGGGATCGAGGCTCCGTTGTATACATCTTTCTCTATAATTTTTTTGGCGTAATAACATATGATGGATTAAGAAAAAGTACGTTATATCTTTTCTCAACCTATGCCATCGGATTTATTTATATTCGTATATATTATGTTACAATAGTCTAGAAGAGGAATGGTGAATAATTCATACATTTCTATTTTACAATGAGGTAGAATTATAGATCTGTGTATAATATAACTCCGCCAAGGACGGTTTCAAGCCCGTCCGAGAAAAAAGGAGGGTTGGGCTTAGGGCTAACAACCCTATCCCGAAAAAACCTACATTGCTACGGAAACGATGAAAACAGATCCGTGGTTCGGTCATGTCTGCAGGATGGATCCCAGTTCGCATACGAAGGTAGCCATGCACTGGCATCCGCAAGGTAAACGAAAAAGAGGACGGTCCAAAGAAACTTGGCGCAGAACGTTGGAACGCGAACTACATGCACAAATATTCACGGTGCAGACGGCAACGGAAGCATCGACAGACCGGAACCAATGGCGTGAAGTTGTCTTCGCCTCATGTGCCACCCGGCACGGAGAGGACTGAATGAATGAATGAATGTATAATATACATATTTTGCTTGCTTCTAGTAATAAGGTGGCGTATCTGTTCGTTGAAAGTGAGTGATGCATAATATTTAAATCCTAAATCACGCGTGCTGTCAATCATTTGAATTGCGTTATTGTTAGGAAGGATTGAGTTATTTCGTATCAATTCAATTCAATTTTAATGGTCTAAAAAGCATATAGCTTTACAAAAAACCGCAGAATAATATGGCAAAAACGAATATTATAACAAGCAAAAAATGGGATTAGGTTGCTTACTGAGCAGTTCAAAAATCAATTAAGAATCCAAAGGGCAGAAATTGTTTTCGATTGGTGTGATAACAAATGTAGGTGCAAGGTGTTAAGATGTATAGTTTTCTTCGATGCACAGGGTTAGGGTCGAAAAGGCTTTGAGACTTCTCTTGAAAGTTTCCTGATTTGTGAGTTAACAACATTATCTGGCAGATTGTTCCAAGTAAAACAAACTCGCACGGCAAATATGTTGTCTGCAGTTGAGTCTCGAGTGAGGGACAGTTAGAGTAAATGTGTGAGCTCTTGTATTATGCGAGCTCCGTAGGTTCAATAGGCATTGAAGAGGGTGATTTTCGGTATTCTGAATATTGTAAACCAGAATCAAATCCCCTCAGACACGACGACGTGGATAATCGAATAAATTTAGCGTTTTGATTCGCTCATTGTAGGGCTTCCGGTGACTAGTCCGGTGACAAGTTTGGTAGCTCGATGATATATTCGTAGCAAAGTCGCAAACATCTTTTCTAACCCATGGCGACCATGCTTGGACTGCATATTCCATCGTGGGTCTGATGTACGTGTTTATAATACAAGGAATGTTCTGTTTCTAGAACCTTATAGCCATCTTATAGGCATAAAATTTGATTTAGCTGTTGAGAACGTAATGCCGTTATTTGTCGCCCAATCTGCAAGCGCAGCTAGAACATTGTTTAGGCGAGCTATATAAGTTTGTGTTTGATTAGCCGGGAAAACGAAAACGAAATCCCTCTATATAAGAACTACCACGCCAGGTTTCGTACGTGCTTTCTACTATCAGGTCGCAGTCCTCATTTCAATTCTATCTTTGGGAGATAAGTCACGCGGTATCTTAAAAGGCTTTCCTCTAAGACAATGAACGCGCATTATAACCAGTGGAATCTGCTATTAGGAAAATACAACAATTTCAGATTTTCATGGTTTATCTTCTTTCTTTCTCCCACGGCCAATTTTGAATGCGGCAATAATGGTAACCTCCTCCTTTCAATAAATTAATGGCTTTGAGAAAATGGATTATAGAGTGTGCGCATATGTTGTAATCCTGCCACAGTCATGTCTGCAGTTTGTTGGCGAGCATTCGCCATGATCAGTTATCGCTTCCACGAATCCTAATGTGGTTGGCATGAGGCTGGAGATCGGAGAGCCTTTTCGGTAGCAGGTAGATGCTGTGCCTCTACTTCACTAAGTCATTAAGCCATGCTCGCATAGATAGGATAATTAAGCCTCACGCATTCATGGAGTTTTTAAAATATTTTCAGCAATCGCTGTCAAATGGGATTAATTGGTAAGTCCGTTCAAATTCGTTGCGTCATCTGTATTAATATCACTTTGTATACGGTTTGTACTCGAGGAAGCTACGCATGCTACTCTGCCCAAACCTGTGAAAGGCACACAAGACTGCTTTACTGAGAGCTGATGTTTGTCCTTTGATGAGGATGATTTTTCTATGTCCTATTCGTCGAAAATTTTAGCGGTCAAAGTAACCCACAATATGCCGTTGAGTTCATTCCCTCACATGCAAAATGCTTCTTATTACAATATTTTACAAGCAGCAGCTTCCGACTCATTCACGACCGGTTTATAGAATACAAGCCCCAAGTCCCCAGAGTTAGATGCAGGACCACCATTCACTTGGGTATTCCTTGCGGATCAACGAGTTATTAAAATGTTCAATTTCGTTAAATATCGAATAAATTCAACATCAAAAGTTTCGTCAGATGCAAATTTCGGCGTTGAAACTCAAATGTCGATGTTGTTTTTATAGAATTCAGTGAGGAATTCGACCGTGTGCCACACCAACGATTGTTTACCACAATCGAGGGCCTAGTTATTAGAAAGTATCTTTCAAAGTCGATTGTGCGGTACGTTCAACTTGGTTGTATTTGCCACGCTCACATACAAAATTTTATGAATTTTCAATGTTTCACAGCTGTACTGTAAAAAAGCAAATCTATTTTACTACTTTTCAAAAGTATACACAGACAATTTATTATTGCACCTTTCGCTGATTAATTACTTCCGTAATAAAGTCAGTATTCTGTTTTTATCTTGCATCACCGTGTTAAGAATTTTTCAACTATGAATAGTAAAACCGTTTGTCTTAACGGGAAATATGGTAAAAAAAGTAGCCAAAAGTCTCGAGTGCATTGCTTGCAAGCGTTGGGCTCACCCTGGCTGCTCAGCTATATATAAATCTCACTATGGGCTTTATGCGAAATACCGCTGGCTTCCGTTGTATTGCAGTGATTGTCACAAGGCTGCCACTGATACCGCATTTGTATACTACGAACGCTACATAGTGCGTCGGAATCCGTGTCCGACCAAACTTATGTATCACTCGCGCGGTCCAATTCAGGCCCCGGGCGGACTTCGATGGATAAAAAGGCCAAATATTACAGCCAGTTACCCCGCCCTCCCGGGCCATCCACCTCGTTCAAGGCAAAAATAAATCTAAGCCTTCTAAGAGGCGGGTGTTTGATGGCTGTAAACAACCAATAACCGACGCTAACGTCACGCCTTTCAAACAGTCACCTACTAGTTTTAGACAACCTTCACGAATGGTGTCCAATACAGCAGGCACCTCAATAAGGCAGGCTAAGACTACTACTTCCGGTAAACATGGAAAGCAACATACAAATCTTGCCAGCTACAACTGCATCGATTAAATTATTTAAGAGCTGAACAGTCTTCGAAAACAAAATTGAAACATTACATGGCCCATCTTCGGCTCGAAAAACTAGAACTCGCAATGTAATAGTTTTTAATCATGCAGATCCTTTCGTCAAGGAATCCAACTCTCCTGTAGTTCCGTCTCAACTTTCAAGCACGGTTTAGACCGTGACTAAAGTAAGTTATTCTCTGATTACATCCCATGATCACCATGCTTAGGTTGTCCTCTATTTTGCTCGCTATTCATTGTAGCAATTTTAGAGCATCTTCCTATTCTTGATTCTCCATCAGCTGATCTCTCACCGTGCTGGTGAGGAGAAACTGCCTTTTATTCTTTCCAGCATCGATTATTGCGCGTTGCTGTCCTAATACTATCCAGTACATCGCCTGGCACCGCGATCATCAGAGACTGCAAACGGAGAAAAAAGAAAATTATCTTTTGGTAGTGCATCGATTATAGCGCGGTGCTCCTCAACTACATTCTCGTAGTCCTACGACCATCAGAGGTGCCACGCGGAGAAAAGGGATTGATTCTTTGGCAGTAGTGGGTGCTTCTCCGCAGATTTCCACCGAAAGAAATTCTGGACGCTCGATTGGCTTGTCAGCCACTTACTGTCCTGTGCCTACTGAACTGAACTGAACTGACCTGATGCAATAATTCCCGGACAACCAAACGGTGCATAGGTAAACGGATTTTGTTCTCAATTTTGAGTGCGAGCTTAAGTGAGCCACTGGGATCTGTTATTATACGGTGTTATTCAAAATCTGCTTAAGTGGTATTCCAGACGAGGTTGCTATCAATTGTATGTTATTCGATAATGATTCTAAAATGAGGACACCTGTCAGTTTTGGCGATGCCCACGATCAGCTGCAAGCATAAATTTTGTTACTTTATCAGATGGACGAATCTCTGGATATACCATATAAATCAGCACAAATTAGTCGTCATGCGCATAACTTGCGGTGATATTGCGGGGAAATACATTCCAGAAGTAAGTCTATTAGAACAGTGAAACTGGAAAAACAACTATAGATTCTTATTTGAGATACATGGAAGTCGAAGACTTGAACTAGTCGGAGAACAGGCAGCTCCACCAGGATGCTGTAAGCCATTTGACATTTCTTCGCGGCCAAATGCTTCCTTCGATGCCCTTTTCCGTCTCTCTTCCGTCTCCACAGTATAAAGGCGAATGTGCGTATTTGAATTAGTACAAATTATTGTTGATTAGATTGTTCTAGTATGCACCGCATGAAGTACGAGTTTAAACATGGCTCACTAAACCTTTCGAAATAAGAATATTTTTATCCGTTCAACACTAATAGGTCGAGAGAAGCATTGGCGTGTTCCAAACACAACAAAAAGTTCATTTAAACTATTGAATTATTGATAAGAATCAGGAACTTAAAAGGCCACACAGAACCGAGTCCCTTATTGAAACCTCCTACTGAAGTAGCACATAAGACTATCATGTGATGACGATTGCAGTAACTTACTACCCTATTACTGAATAGGTACTCACGAACATTAGGCCTGACATGTCCCTCGGCCAGTTTTAATCGGTGGCCTCGAGTAACCACACTTGCCGCGAGAGCATACATTTCAGTTAGATAAACGATACTGGAACTAGTCATGATTTTAAAGATTCCCATCATTTTCCGATTTAGCCGCTTTGTTTTAGCGTGATGAGATCTCGACACAGCCTTAATTACCCTTCAGTCATACGAGTAGCTAGGCGCTGAACACCTTTAAGTTTGGCAATATATTTTTCCACATTGGGCAAGCATGTTTAAGTACAATACTCGAGATGTGGCTTCACGACTGCTCTGTATAATCGCATGAAATCCTACGGGAAACTGCATGATAAAACTTTTCAAAGGCGGAAATATCTTTCCCGTATAGCGTTGTGTAGCAGCTACAAACTCTATACCTCTGTTATCTGTGATTTTCAAATTACTTGTGCATCTCAATATTGAGGATGTAATAAAACATTTAGAAAATTATCAGTTTCTTTCGAGGAAAAAGCATGGATTTAGACGGAATTATTCCTGTTTATCTAATTTACTTCCGGCGATGAATGATTAGACACAATCGGTAGATGAAGGGCAAGGAATATATAAAAATCAAAATGAACCAAACACAATAATCCTTCAATCAAGGCTCACTGAACTTGATTTACTGTCCCAACATGATGATAGCAAACTGCCAGAAACTGGTAGTGGCTTGTGAAGGATGGAGATGTGAGAACCGCAATACACTTCAATCCATTTGGAAAAGGATTCTTACCAAATTAGCGATTGATAGATAAAGTCCAGACTTCAAAGTCTCTTCACAGATGTAGCCAAGGCAAATACGAGAAAAATGACTCGCCTAAAACATAGATAGGATCTTTTGGAGCAGGTAAATAATAGTCTCACAACTTGCAATCAGAATCCGAAGCACGGAGCACTTACATCATATGAAGGGAGAAGAACTTCGATAGGCAGGAAATGTTTATTCGCAAAACACCGCGTACAACGTCAAAATGTGCACAGTTGTTGAGAAAAACAAAAAAATATGTGCAGAAAACACAAAACTCAGTAGCCAGCTCGATGGGAATTTACTATATCACCGTACCAAATTTTATCTTGAGATTGAGTTCAAGCATTTTCGAACGAACAACAACTTATGCTCTAAAAACTATAGGGTATTAAAGTGATGTTTAAAAAATCGATAGCGTCTCCGTCATCTGATATAATGTAACATTTAGATTGCTAAATAATATTGATAGTTAAAAAGGGTAAACAAGTAGATAAAACTTTATATTTTCCGTGCTCACCAATTTGAGGTAAACAGTGATAAACAGCATGTGCACAAACAACAACGGCTTCACTATGAATGCATCGGACAGAATAAGTTTCTAAGTTTGTCACCAACCGTTAATGAACCGAATAAATGTTTCAGACAGAAAGAATATATTTTAGGGGGCTCACCAAACTGTTGGTTAAAAATCAAATAACACCACCAACGAAATTTTTCAACAGACTTAAAAATCTGTAGTGGTGCGCTATGAGCAAATTCCGTCATGTTCAATACACATAAACGTGAAAAAGCCAAGGCTCTGATGCAGACAAATGATGATGATACCTTAACTATGCCGCTTGGCGAAAAAGGAAACTTTGACTTTCATACATCCTATCATAGTATGGAGAACGCTCCCGTCGCTATGGATATTCAAACTGCATCTGAAAAGACAGTTCGACCGATTTCTAACAGTGCCATTGCTCGTGCTAAAGCTCTTTTGTGTGATGATGAAAACTTGACCTCCCCATCAAACGACTCAAGCGCTACTCCTGTTAACACGTCCACATCTGCCCGTATCATTGATTCAAACGAAAAATCTGGCTTTCATTACCAAGAAAGTGGTTTCAAAGCTAGTGAACTTCAGAATTCATCAGATACCATTTCAAATAAATCACCGAATTCATCTTATCAAGCGAATTCAGCGCTGCTTTTTAGCTCATCTAACCGATCGTCAGATAATGTACATTTCAAAACCGCTAAAGGAAAAGCCTTACTGGCACCTTCGACTACTGCCACTGAAAAAGCTGTGGATGATGTTTCGGGTTCGCTGGAACCTCCGTGGAGATCAGAACGTTTGTTGAACAAGCCGTACCGGGATAACAAAAACCCAGGATCATTCGCAAATTGCGGTAAACGTGGTGACTGTTCGATTAACAATCAATAATAATCAATCATTCATCATCATTCATCCAATAATAATCAATAATACTGTTATTCAAGTTCTGGTTGTCATTCATTCATTCTGGTTATTACTCAATACATACTGTAATTCGAGTGAGCGTCGTTTGTTCTCAATTACATTCTTGGGCTGGTTATTCAATTCAATACAATACAATTCATCACACCATCGTCTTTTTATTCGATTGGACATGAAACATGCATTAACTCTCTCACCTTTCGGTGATGAGACCTCTCCCATCTTGCATTCACAGTTACACACGCCTGTGTTACGTGCGAATCAATCGTGGTAGTGGCGGGTGTTTTAAAGCACACCTCCGAAAGAATCTGGGCACTCGTTTCGACTTGGTCGACTATCGCCCTGTGATACTGATACTGACAAGGATACAAGAGAACAATGAACCAACTTTGGCAGTGGTGGGCGCTGCATTAAAGCTTTCAACCCACAGAAATTCTGGACGCTTGAGTGGA
>JACCGJ010017931.1:0-11171 GCA_013407085.1 Atriophallophorus winterbourni
TGCGCAAGCAAGCACATACCAAACGGAATATGCTCGCTTGCAAACAGCACCGTCAAAAAGGGAAAAAATGGCAATACTACAAAATGTTCAACGCACGGTTTGTCACCACGGTCATGGCTGTCTGGAGCTACGGGTGAGTATGGAATGTACGTGGACGGGTACGCCTGATCTCACGAAAGATCGAGGACCCCAAACATTGTTATATGACGGCGGGATGGCGTCCAAGTAGACGCAACGTTCAATCACCGCGCTGCGCAAGCAAGCACATACCAAACGGAATATGCTCGCCTGCAAACAGCACCGTCAAAAAGGGAAAAAATGGCAAAACTACAAAATGTTCAACGCACGGTTTGTCACCACGGTCATGGCTGTCTGGAGCTACGGGTGAGTATGGAATGTACGTGGACGGGTAAGCCTGATCTCACGAAAGATCGAGGACCCCAAACATTGTTATATGACGGCGGGATGGCGTCCAAGTAGACGCAACGTTCAATTACCGCGCTGCGCAAGCAAGCACATGCCAAACGGAATATGCTCGCTTGCAAACAGCACCGTCAAAAAGGGAAAAATGGCAATACTACAAAATGTTCCACGCACGGTTTGTCACCACGGTCATCGCTGTTTGGAGCTACGGGTGAGTATGGAATGTACGTGGACGGGTAAGCCTGATCTCACGAAAGATCGAGGACCCCAAACATTGTTATATGACGGCGGGATGGCGTCCAAGTAGACGCAACGTTCAATCACCGCGCTGCGCAAGCAAGCACATGCCAAACGGAATATGCTCGCTTGCAAACAGCACCGTCAAAAAGGGAAAATGGCAAAACTACAAAATGTTCAACGCACGGTTTGTCACCACGGTCATGGCTGTCTGGAGCTACGGGTGAGTATGGAATGTACGTGGACGGGTAAGCCTGATCTCACGAAAGATCGAGGACCCCAAACATTGTTATATGACGGCGGGATGGCGTCCAAGTAGACGCAACGTTCAATCACCGCGCTGCGCAAGCAAGCACATACCAAACGGAATATGCTCGCTTGCAAACAGCACCGTCAAAAAGGGAAAAAATGGCAATACTACAAAATGTTCAACGCACGGTTTGTCACCACGGTCATGGCTGTCTGGAGCTACGGGTGAGTATGGAATGTACGTGGACGGGTACGCCTGATCTCACGAAAGATCGAGGACCCCAAACATTGTTATATGACGGCGGGATGGCGTCCAAGTAGACGCAACGTTCAATCACCGCGCTGCGCAAGCAAGCACATGCCAAACGGAATATGCTCGCTTGCAAACAGCACCGTCAAAATGGAAAATGGCAATACTACTGGTAAGAAATCAATTCAACATGGCGTTAGCTGTGCAGCACTAAAATATTTCACGATTGCCCATCCGTGCATCAGACTGTTAGCATATACCAAATGTTTTACGGTCAAACAACCATGAAAATATAAAATCAAAAAAGATGGGGAAGGGCAGAGCTTAAACAGTGATGGAATCTATAGAAGAATAAGCACAAACTGGGATGCATGGCATACACCTCGATGCGGACATGCATTCAATCAATTATGCTGATTGAGAGTGGCAGTATCTCGATATCACTAGAGTCTCGCTTATTCACACAACGGCATTTTATTCCATCGTCCACCAGAGAATGTGTACCTGAAGAGAATATTGAAACTAAACATATTTTGCAAAGTTGAAAATGTAGCACTTCATGAAGTTGAAGAAGAGGCGGTTTTAGGGACCAAGAGTACAGGTTGTCCGCATTTGTCTGAAACGGTTGGCAATCTTCCGGCTTATCGATACTTTTATATCGCTCGCGAACAGTAAGATCTGACACTTGATGACGGCCGGTATGTCATCGGCATACAATACGAAGAGGATTGGTCCGAGGACCTGTCACGTGTCAATGCCATCAAAATCAACAAAGCACCGTTCACAGAGACTAAAACGAGCGGATCGATATATACTGTTAGTAGGTTCAATGAAACGTTATAGCTTTCGCGCAAAAATGCACGATAAAACGTGTCCTGTTCAAATATTAAACAGCTAATTTTCTAATGTATTGTTCAAATTATAAAACCCAGTTTAGTAAAAACATGTAAGTGATCGGTAAATTAAGTACCTCAGACACTGCATCTGGACTCGTGGCGGAAGTCAGGCTACCCGAAATCCGGATAACATCTGAAGGTCTAGATCCTTTTAGCGCATCTTCCAAAAGCCGTCGAAGATTAACATGCTTTTCTGTCGTATCACACATCAAATCAGGAGCTTGTCCTATCACCAAGCAATACGAATTTGAGTCACCATCCAGAGGAATTGGATTATGTGAACAATCATCGCGAGACCGACTGCAGCTCAAGCATATGGGCATGTAGAGAGCGTGGTTTGTCGACACTGTGAATATACAGCAACATCCGTCTCCAGCCCGAGTAACTGCTTTCGTTGTACATTCTCGGTCGATTGATGTGACGTATACCGACGACATGAAAGCAGTCTAAAGAATAATCACATAAATTGTATGTATGTATGAATGTATGAAAGCACAAGCCTGATCCAGGCAAAGTGCCGCACAGTCAGAGACTGCACGTGGGCTAAGATACTGTCAGGTTGCCCAGGCCTGGACAGATATAAGAAACAAAATATAAATGGAAATGAATTACCAGAGATCAGTTCACAATAGCAAAATTAGAAGAACGAAAACACGCCGACGAAAATCAATTTATTTACAAAATCATTGCAAAGTATCCATTGGCAACAAAAACAGCTTTTGGTTTCACATAGGAGAATCAGGTCCAGGGAAGTTGCTAAGGTAGCAGTGAGCCATAGGCATAGTCATAAACGATTATCCAAGACACCATATAGCATGAAAATGCGGTCATCAGTCCTTCTTTGATAATTTCCCCGTATCCGCCATATTCATCTTCGTCTACGCGTTGAAAGAAGGCGGCATAAATGTAAACCGCGACTATGTTCGTCACGAAAAACAGAATAATAGCCAACAGGCCTTTTAGTGGGATTAGACCCCAAACCACACCGATTATGATGGCAAACAATTGTCGTAGCCAGTAGACGATATCGAGAAATTCATTTTTGTCATCGAAAACAGATTCTGGAGTAAACGATTTGAAAAAAGTGGTCACATATAAGGAAAAGGTGCTTTTGGATTGAGCCTGTGTAAGAGAACATAGATGATGCTGTATATGGTACAAACCTTGGAATTTTTCATATCAATAGGAGACCTGGGGATTGTCAGTTGAAGGCTGGAAAAATAACAGATTAAACAAAATGATATCAATGCTTATGAAACAAAGACTCAATGACACTTTGTAATAAAGAAACTTGACACAAATATCAGAATTGTGTGAGAGACAGCATACACTCAACAATTCAAGGATTATGCGCAAACGTACAATAATGCACGATTTTTAAACCGAAAACATAAATGTGTGCTACGCAGATGATGATTTGCGCACGACATCTCATTTCATTGTCCTCGACACATGTTGATGGCACGATGAGAAATGTTGCAGTATAACAAATGACGCAGGTTGTGAAACAATATTTAAAATAATCGGTCAATCATAGGCAACGAAGAGATAGGCGCGCGTTATAGAGAACGGTTGTTTGTGGGTCCTTTTACACTTACGGTTACATTCATGTCGGGAAAACGGGTCATGGATGGAAGTTGTCCCAACACGCAGGTTGATCTTTCAGCCTGACGTATGAGGTGTATGCAGGGTCGTGAAATGTTGCAGTATATCAGAATTTTCCAGGTAACGCCGTGCATAAATGGTTGCCGTCCGCAGTACAGATGCATACGACAAAACCATGTCGTTTCACAATCGTTGCTCCTCTAATAACTTCGCGATCGACGATGTCCTAAGGAAAGCTTTAACTGGTCTGCTGGGCGAACGTGTTGAACTTCTGCCGGGTGAGATACCGACCTAGAGTATTCGGATGACATCGCACTTCTGGGAGATGACCCTCATAATGCAACAAGCCCTGGACCGCCGGGCACTTGAAGCTTCAAGGTATGGCATGTGTTTTGCGCCTAACAAGTGTAAAACACTTACCCAGGGTTGGAGCGGCTCTCTCCCAAACCTAACTGCGTGCGATGTCAATCTTGAATTGGTCGACAGCTTTGTTTACCTTGGTAGTTGTATCTCTGCTGGCGGTTGTGTCGAGGACGAGATCTCACATCCTGTTCGCAAAGCGGGTGCAGCGGTTGCTAACCTTCGCCACTTGTGACGTCGATGCGATGTTTCACTCCATACTAAAGGCCGAGTGTACAACGCATTGGTGCATGCTACACTACTTTATGGCTGCGAAACCTGGTCTATCGGAGCGGAAAATGTCCGTCGGCTTTCTGTTTTTGACACCCGTTGCCTGCGTAGGATTACTCGCATTTGGTGGCAGCATCGTGTTACTTCGCTCCAGGAAAAAGTGAACGGAATGACATGCAGAAATGTTTGACTGATCTCTTGCAGTTTTGGAATTTGAGTATGCAGAACACTGCGGCGATACCAAAGGCTCCCAATGAATATACAGCAAAATTCGAAATCACAACACAAGGCATCTGGTTGTGATACGATGAACGATTGCGGTCTTGTTCAGAGCATGTGAGTTCTGAAGAAAAAGCCGGTTTGGATAAAAAATTAGATTGAAGCACCAATAAGTTAAAGTGAACGTCTCAGCTGGGGTTTTCTACGGAAACACAACAATGGTTGGACACCAGAACCTATCACTCGAAGGAATTTCTGGAATACAGACATAGATAGACTATGTAACGTAGCCGTGGGGCTTGATAAGCCTGTTAATCATACATCTGATGACGGCGATTGTTAGGCGTAAAACCGAAACAAGAGCTGGGCCGCTATGCATGAAAATACAAGTCTGTTCCAGGTAAAGTAGGGCACAGTCATATACTGAAAGCGGGCTAACATGTATATATGTATAAGAGCACAAGCATTATCCAGGCAAAGTGCTGCAGAGTCATAAACTCCACGTGGTCTAAGATACTGATATACATATATCGACGAGAGACGTAACCTAGTTGTAATCTCGGCGCACGCACCCACGAACTCTTGGGCAGAGGAGGTGAAGGACGAATTCAACCAACAACTTCGTTCTCCATTAAAGAATGCACGCGGATGCGATATGGTATGGTATGGCACAAGCCTGATCCAGGCAACGTGCCGCACAGTCAGAGACTGCACGTGGGCTAAGATAATATCAGGTTGCCCAGGCCTAGACAGATATGAGGGGGGAAATAGAAATGTTATAGTAGTGCTCGCCGATTTTGATGCCCGGGTCGGATGCATAGCGCAGTCTGTGTGCTTCTTGGAGGGAAGTGTGGGGTGTTAGACGACAGAACAGACAATGGACACAGATTGCTGTCCCTCTGTGACGACCTTCACCTATTCCTCGCCTCCACAAATTTTCGACATCCCAAGTGTCATCTGCCTACTTGGAGCTCACCATCAC
This sequence comes from Atriophallophorus winterbourni, assembly GCA_013407085.1. Taxonomy (NCBI): domain Eukaryota; kingdom Metazoa; phylum Platyhelminthes; class Trematoda; order Plagiorchiida; family Microphallidae; genus Atriophallophorus; species Atriophallophorus winterbourni. The sequence continues at coordinate 5,492 of JACCGJ010017931.1, forward strand.
AACGAACTTGGGCGCAGCTTGACCATATTGCGATGAGCTACAGGTGGCGAGGTAGTGTCAAAAACTGCAGGTATTACTGGAGTACCAGTGTAGATAATAATCAAACTTTAGTCTGAGCAACAATCAACCTTAAATTCGGACGTAAACCGAAACTAAAGCGTCCAATACTAGACACAACCGTTTATCGCTGTATGAAGTAAAAGCCAGATTTTGGGATACTCTATTGGTTTTCCCTTCAAAAATCGACCGGGCGAACTGGATCGTCATTGGCGCTACTTTAAGTAAGCACTCTAAGCCACTGCTTCACAATGCTGTTGTCCCTTGTCAACCGTCAAACCACTGGATCTCTGCTGAATCCCTTAATCTATTCGAAAAGCGCCGCGCCGTATCGAGTGGTTTAAAGTATGAAGATGATCTGAAGTGTCTTGGACTCCTAATCAAAGGTAGTCTGAGATGCGACCGAGAAAAAAAGGCGCCTCGGAAATGAAAAGAGCATCGGCTATGTGAAACATGCGAAGGCTTCACTATTAGTATCTGTGGCCCTAAGTCACAAGGTCTGAGGTAAACCATCCTCGAGGTTGATGGTTCGAGCATGATGAACCTTCATAGGCGTTTAGAGAGAATATTTTAGACAGCAGGTTAACCAGAAACCCCCTTCAGATACTATGGACATTCCCTAATCTCCTTTAGAATGGTCAGTATCGCTGGCCCCACCTATTGCTGAAGAAATACGGAGATTGATCTCTCCGAAGGCCAGACTGGCCGTTAACAGACTTTAGTGCCCATGGGAAAGACGATATAAGCAACATAAGGGAAATGATGCAAGTCTTACTTCGTGTTTACTGTGAATAAAAATGGTAATGTCGGTTATGTTCTATTTTACATCGCCATTATTATTCTTCTTTTGGTTTTGTCGAAATCTATGCACGATCTGTGAAGTTCGGACGTCATTTTGCCGCCACTAGAGTAGCTATCACCACCCAGCCAAACCGGTTGTGCAACCACCACAGGAACTGTGTACAATCAAACAGCTAACTGGTTGCGTAACAACCACGAATATCGCATACATTTTACCAGCTGCGGCTGGGCATCAATCCATGCACCTTTGTGTTTTTACTCCCAGAGTTTTCATTGTGTGTGCGCGGATGTGCAAACGTGCTGTACTTCTGTGCTGTGCGGCTAACACAGTGCTAAATTGATTTGCCACCTTTAATGAGCTGCTTGCTGAAACACGCTGGATTTTCACTGCCATTTCCATTTATATTTCCGTCCTCATATCTGTCTAGGTCTGGGAAAATTAAGAGCATCGCAGCCCGTGTGCAGTCTACGACTGTGTTGCACTTTGATTGGATCAGGCTTGTGCTTTCATTTATTCATTGTGCGCTAGTAAGGTGCTTCTTGTGGGCATGCCGTAAAGCTTCAAAAGCGAAGGACACCACGCCTAACACAAGAATTCACGCTATCAACAAGGGTTGTTCACTTGTTGAATGTGCTTCCACATGTGGTTAATGCAGCTAAATATAAAAACCACTTCAAGCAAATGGTAGATAACGAACTGACTGAAATCACTGGGAACGTACAACACTGGCCAGGAGTTTTTCATATGATGCACTCCGGGACCATTTTGTTGATTAGAAAAAGATACAGCATAAAAAACTATGTTCTCTGTCACCCATTAAAAAGAATAAAAAGAGTAGGAGACCAAGGGAAGTGGCTTCCTCGTCTTTACTCGGTTCCGAAGACGGAATTAGTTTTGCCGGTGAAACGAACGTTCTTGAGGCCAAAGAGGTCCAGGAACCATCAAAGCTAGATAAAACTATAAAGAAGAAACACCAGAGCTTTACGAGTGTTGAGAGTAGACAATCCTGCGTCATTCTTCACAATGCGCCGGAGCAAACAGGTGCTTTGGCGATAGACCGGGTTAAACAGGAACGCGAGTTCTTAAATTCTGCTCTTGCCCCCCTTTTCGACGAAGGTGAAAAGGGTGTAACGGTACGCACAGCGTTTCGTCTAGGCCGCAGGCAAGCGCCAGGAGATCGCCCAAGACCGGTAAAGATTGTGTTAGACTCTGTTGAGCAAGTGACCTTACTGCTAAAGAGGGGTTACAGGTTAAAGGGTAGTGAACTTCGACTCCTGCGTGATCTTTCTCCGGAAGATCGTGTGAAGATGCGAAAAGCTACTCAGGAAATTAGCGAGCACAGAGCTGCAGGTGAAACTAACTTGCGCATTGTGGATTTCCGGGTTGTGAGGATGAGGCCAAAAGTTCGTTGGCAACCTCTGACGATATGCATTCGGAGGGATCTGGATCTTTAAAAGTGATATATTTTAATGCGAGGAGCTTGAGAAACAAACTGGATGAACTCTTCGATCGGATTAGATGGGACCCTCCAGCGATCATTGCGGTGACGGAAACCTGGCTCTCACCTGAGCAGGATGATCCCGAGCTGGCCCTACTTGGATATAGACTCTTTCGCTCGGATCGAACAGACGCTAAAATCGGTGGTGGGGTTGCCTTATATTTCCAACAACATATTTCCGTCGCAGTGTTGGCTCGCTTCCAGCATTCTGCCGGCATGGCTGAGAGTATATGGTGCCATATAAGGACTGCAGCTTCATTTGCCACGATAGGTGTCGTTTATCGTTCTCCTAATACTCAGGCAGATACTCTGATATCACATATACGTCAGTATGGTAGATCCTCAAACTGCTTGATTATGGGGGATTTCAATGCTCCTAGTATTGATTGGACATCGCTAGATGAAGGTTCTGGGTTATTCGAGCGGGACTTATTGGACGCTGTGGTTGATGTCGGCCTCGTGCAGCACGTTTCCCATCCGACCAGAGTAGGCCCTACTGGGTGTGAGTCCATTATGGACTTGGTATTCACTCCCACGCAGTCCGATATTACTCAGCTTCGGACTGAAGCTCCATTAGGCTGCAGTGACCATGCCACCTTAAGTTTTATGTGGAAACGCAACACTGGCTGGGTACCAGATCCAATTCCCAGAAGGAATTTTTGGAAGGCAGACGCGGGTAGGTTACGGGATGTTGCTTCATCTCTCGATTGGTCTTTCGATCAAGCAGCTGATGTTGAAGATTGTTGGCTGGTGATCCGTAATAACATTTTGACAGTTATTGAGGTGGCTTTTCCGTTGTCCACACGTCGTCGTAAGGCGAAAGGTCCACCTTGGTTTGATAAGGAGATAAGGAAACTTTTGCGGCAACGTCAAAAGCTCTGGTCGATATTCGTAAGTCGGAAAAATGCCACTGACTATGACAATTATCGGCAAGCTAGAAACCTTTGTACGGCATTAAAACGCAGAAAACGTATGTTGTACGAGCAGCGATTGGTTGACGAGTCTACTTGTGCACCAAAACGGCTATTCGCATACATTCGACGCCACACAAAGGCGTCGCCATATATTCCTAATTTGATAGATACTAATGGGGTAGACATTACTGAGGATGGTTTGAAAGCTGAAGCCATGGCTAAGCAGTATGCCTCCGTGTACTGTCTGGAAGACAGTGATCATACTTCTGTCTCTAATAACAGTGAGGTGTTGTCTGATCTTGATGTAGATGTAGAGACTGTTAGACACCTGTTGGAACAGTTAGACACACAATCCGCGCCAGGACCAGACGGTATTCATCCGTTGGTTTCACGAACACTATCAGAAGTGTTGTGCGTTCCGCTGGCCAGGTTGTTTACAAAATCTGTAACATTAGGGGTCTTGCCACAAGAATGGAAACAGGGTATTATTAAACCTATGTTTAAGAGCGGGGACCCGAGTAATCCTGCTAATTACAGGCCGGTCACATTGACTTCTGTGATCGGTAAAATTTTAGAGAAGCTGATCAAAAGGAAATTAGAGCACTTTCTTTTGGAGTGTGGTCGTTGGTGTCCACAACAACATGGATTCACCAAAAATCGCCATGCGTAAGCAATCTGCTCCTGGCGCGAGAAAGTTGGTGTGCTTTGACTGATTCTGGTCAAGAGGTCGATGTCATTTTTATCGACTTTAGTAAGGCGTTTGACCGCGTGCCCCACCGCCGATTGCTCGTCATGCTGGAGGGTTTGGGTATTCAGGGTTGTCTACTTAAATGGATCGAGGCATTCATCTCAGGGCGGTCAAACCGTGTCGAGGTGAATGGAGTTTTGTCTTCAGAGATGATAGCAGGCTCCGGAGTGCGCAGGGATCTGTCCTTGGCCCATTGTTATTCAAAGTTTTCGTGAATGATATTCCGGACGCAGTAGCGATCGATTGTCTTTTATTCGCGGATGATCTGAAACTGTGGGCCTCTATCAGTTCCTGCGATAACCACAAGCAACTGCAACAAACAGTTGATGGCTTAGTCAGTTGGACACATCGCTGGTCACTGCCTATCAATGAGGACAAGACAGTGGTCATGCGCATAAACTCCGATGACACTGGTGGTGAATACTTTCATGGAAGTAAGCCTATTAGAGCGGTGACGGTCGAAAAAGACTTCGAGATTCTGGTTATGGATTCCTTGAAGTCGAAGGCTGACACTTGTCGGAGAATAGGCAGCGCTACCAGGATGCTCTGGGCGATTCGGCGTTCCTTTGCGTCCATTATCCCGCAAATGTTCCTAACACTTTTCTCTGTGTACATTCGTCCTCTGTTGGAATATGGGCTACCTGTTGCATTTCCTCAGTCCAAAGGCGAATGCGACTCCTTGGAGAGGGTACAAAGGAGGGGCACTAAGGTGGTTTGTGGAATGCGCCAACTCGCGTACGAGGATAGGAGGAGCTTGCTGAAACTCTACCCCCTAGAGCTTCGAAGGGAAAGATATGACCTGCTCCTGACACGCCGTATTCTTCTCGGTCAATATGGAGACGAGTTCCTCCAGTACTTCCGATTAGTAGGTGAGTCGAGGACTCGTGGACATGACTTTAAGTTGCAGAAGCCTATAAGGCTGAAGCTGAGTAATGCGAGCACGCTATCCACGCGGGTGGTGAACACTTGGAACTCTCTACCGAAAGGGCTCCTGTCTCTACCATCTGAACAGCTATTCAAAAGCGCGTTGGATCAGCATTTGTTGAGACGGATGGACTTGATCCCCGGAGTGATATAGTGGTGTTCCTCTACTCTCAGGGTTTGCCTTTTTTCAGTTTAGTTCAGTTAGCACAGGACGATATGTGGCAGAGTCGCCAATCGAGCGTCCAGAATACTTCCGGTGGTAAGCCAAAAGAGCGTCCACCACTTCGAATAGTAGGTTCAATATTCTTCTGGTATGACTTTGGCTGGAATGCAACAGAAAAACTCCCTCACCCAATAGATGAGGAGAGACATTAGTGCGTTCCAACGACAAATTGAAGAACAATTATAAAATTAGGGATAAAAATTGGGAAACACAGAGCGCCAGATCGAGTCTAGTCTATCTTTGAAGCACGTTACTGATGTAGAACAAACTACCTCTTCGGGCAGACAGATTCAATGATTCACTACCCTTTCGATAAAGAAGTGCTTACGTGCATTAGACCTGACATGTTGCTTTGCCAGTTTCAGTGAATGGCCTCGAGTACCTACCACTGGCGCAAGAGCATACATATCAGCCGGATCAATAGAACTAAAGCCTCTAACGATTTTAAAGGTCTCGATCAGATCCCCACGTAGTCGCCTTCTTTTTAGCGAGACGAGATCTAGACTCAACAGTC
>JACCGJ010017934.1:0-11608 GCA_013407085.1 Atriophallophorus winterbourni
TTCGTTCTACTAATCGTTTCACGAGTTTATATGACAGCTTTGGATTCCGTGCATCTGACAAATTAATGCAATTATAAAGCTTTTTATCCATGTCGAATTAGGCTGATAAATTCTCTTTCGCAGGCGTGTATATTGTGCTCAAGAATCAACTGTGTCGGTAGCCTGGTAAAACTCCCATGCTATCGCCCTTCGTTTCATACACTTTTTAGTTCAGCTTCTTAGTATAAATTCATTACGTTGCGAAGATTACTTCAAAATAAACATTGAATGTTCCTCTATTATAGATTTTATGTGTTGTAAGAGAGAGCGCTTATGACAATCTCGATCGGAGTAATCCGTTTATGCAAAACTAGTGCTTTGTATCTCGGCACACAGAGCACGGTAGTTCATCATTCTGAGGCATTTCGTTCCGTCATTGTCGCGCCTAGCGCTACAAAAGTACTCGAATTCTAGGACAACGTGATCGCTTCGTCCAATTGGCGGTTTTTAAACTATATTCACTATAGCGGCGGGATCTGATGTAAGTATTAGTTCCAAATGTAGACGGTTGGTCTGATCCACTCATACGAGTAAAACAAAAACGTGGTGATAAAGATTTGCGTAATCCAAGACGGGTCGAAGTTCATATTCTAGCGTCTCTGATGGATGATCAACCAGGGTATAGAGAAGGGAAAGTTGAAATCCCCCATTTTCAATATTTAACTATTGTACCACTTTGTTGCATTAATTAGTTTATTGTTTAGATCGAGAGTTGCTGTTGGAGAACGATAGATCACTCCAATAATGCATTGGTCTCCTGAATTGAGAGTCAGATAGTACCAAAATGTGTTAGTTATATCAAGTTATATCATAGATTTGCAGATAAACGATTACTTGATTTAGAGTGCTGTCATTCAGCCATCACCTAAATGGTCACGCCGGAATAGAGACATGTTGGGCAAAAATATTTTATTATCAGACAATGAGGCATGGAACCACGTTTCTGTTATTGCAAATATGTCTGGCACTGTTCCATAACAAATCTCGATCAATTCGATTAATTTTTTAAACCTGCTGTTTGAGTTTGTATAGATGCACTTAATCGTATTTTTCGTGAGTAATAACGGGGTGTTACCTGAAGTTATTGGTCCGGCTTCGCTGGAGTCGGACTTAAGAAGTAATGATGAATCATGTGGTATTTGATAAGGGGTTAAACAGTGTGATGCTGGATCCCTCCGAATAGTCAGTGCCTGAGATCATAAAACATGTGAGCTTCTCATTGGTCGTCGACCGCTTTATTCGACAACTACATTTCTGTGTGGATTGTTCAGTCCGACTCGATTTGAGCCGGACAAACGACGTTTTTTGATGTTGAATAGTTTGTATGGGTGAATTACACATATGGCCGATGGCGTTAATCTTTGTTACATTGTGAATTAGTTAACGAGCATTCATGTTGACTGAAAGTTAAAGTGTAAGAGGAAATCCGCTGCCTAGAGAGGGGTTTTGATGTCAACAACAATGAAAATCCAGCAAACGTTACAACGCAGACCGAGGTAGATTAGGAACGATCGTTTGCCGTATGTGGTGATTCTAGTACAATTAGCTACTTGTAGAAACAAGGAAAAGTGTTTTCTTCGTTCTGAGTTTGTTGAGTTGATAACGCTCCGATCGACTCGTCGAACTTCTTTGTCGAACATTCAATGACTATACTGTCTGACCTTATGGTTTCTCTGATTGTCATGTTGTATTTTGAGGCTACATGACAACGTGCAATGAATGTCTTAAGCGCGGGAACAGCGATGATTGAGTCAAATTGCTGATCTGGGATTCAAAATTAGTTGTATCCTTGTTCAAAGCTGCGCTTTAATTACAATTAATGTTAAGTGATTGGTTGACCGTGTAGATTGGTGTATTACGTGTCATGTCATAGACTTCATCTGTAATTTGCACAGGTTACTCTCAGTTTCAATGAAAACCATTACTTTGCGTGAATCATTCGACAAACTCTGCAACCATATCTGTCATAGAACTTGTTTGTCAACTTTTCGTGTCCCCTATCACCTAGCCCTGCGATGGATTAGAGTCAGTCGTGTCAAAGGCGGTCAAGTTGGAATAATCATTTGAATCATCATCCATTTCGTCCTTGTTATTCATATTTTGGTTCGTAGCGCATAAGGTATAGGTTAAATCAAATTGAATGTGTTCCAGCTGACTAATATGTAGTGGATCTAGAGGAATGGTCCTCAAGCTGCGTTCGTTCCTGTTATATACACACATGATTCACTCAGAGGCGATTACAGAAAAACGAGAAATTCGCGTGAGGAAAGAGTATATTGTTATTATTGTTGTGTCTTGACAATGTATAAATGGTATTTAACAGTTGAATAAGCTAAAGTGAGTTGTGGTGACGGTTCAAATATTTAACCAATAGTAATCAATAATTTTGTAATTCAAATTTTCTTGTTGTTAACCTCACATTAATTACAATACACTCTTTGTCTACGCACGGTTTTCGCTCTTCTGTGGTTGTCTGGGAGTCAAAATTGTATGTGGATATAACTGGAATACACGCAGCCTCAGAATCTATTCCTCGCTATCCACTACAAATTGGTGAGCCCGAACACGCATTCAATTCGATTAACGCAATGAACCATAGTACAAATAACGAAAACAAGATGGAAGATGATTTTATCAATCAATTCACATTGCCAGTCTTCGACGAGACAGAACCACGTCTATGGTTTGCACAAATCGAAGCTCTATTCGAGTTATACCGTGTTCGAACGCAACGCACACGCTACAACCGCGTTGTTGGGATGCTCCCAACCTCCATTGCCAGAGAAGTTGCTGATTTAATTTATGATCAACCTGCCACAGATCCTTATGATAAGCTCAAATCTGCGATCATTTCTCGAATTGGTTCCACCGATGAGCAAAACTTGCGAAAACTCCTATCCAGCTCTGAGCTAGAAGATCGTACACCTTCACAACACTTACGCCATTTGTTTCAGTTACAAGGCACACAGAAGGTTGACGAACGAATAATACGACATATCTGGTTCCAGAGTTTGCCAGACGATTTGCGTGAAGTTCTGGTTATCATGAAAAACGACAGTAACCTAGACAAGCTTGCTCAAGTTGCAGATGAAGTCTACGACATCTCTCGTAACACATCAATCTGCACGGTCAGCCAACCAATTTCCACTCCTTGCACTTCCTGCGCAGATTTGAACAAGGATATATCTGATTTGAAATCCAAGATCAGCAATTTGACTTCGCAAATACAGCACTTAAACAGAAGTCGAAGCCGTCCTCGTTTTAGAGAGAACCACATGCAGCTTCAAAACGCAAAACTAAAATCAGAGAAGCCGCGAAGCCAGGCGGTAGAAGCTTCAGCTCTGTCTGGCAATAACATCAGCCGCTTATTTTATGTCAATGATGGTTCAACAAAGATGCGTTTTCTGATCGACACGGGAGCCGAACTGAGCGTCATCCCACCAACAAACTCAGAACGCAAAAACCACTCTTCATTGATTCTACAAGCGGCAAACGGTACTCGAATAAGCACATACGGTCAACGATCACTTTCCATCGACCTCGGTCTGCGACGTAACTTTCGATGGATTTTCACTGTTGCCGACGTCAAAACCCCTATCCTGGGAGCCGATTTCCTCTCACACTTTAATCTTTAAGTCAACATGAGTACACGAAAGCTCATTGACAATGTCACAAAGATTAACGTCATCGGCCATTTGTCTAATTCACCCATACAAACTATTCGAGTCCCGATTCCAGATACCGCACCGAATTATGTTCCTCTCATGAGAGAATTTTCGAATATCTTCAAACCATGTGCACATGACACCCCTCTGAAGCATGACATCAAACACCATATTTCAACCCGTGGACCCCGGTTTTCAGTAGACCACGGAGACTGGCGCCTAACAAACTTAAAGCTGCCAAACGAGAATTTGAGCATATGATGGAACTCGGAATAATCCGTCCATCGAATTCACCTTGGGCCACTCCTCTTCACATGGTCGAAAAGAACAAACCGGACGCCTGGCGGCCATGTGGCGATTATCGTGCTTTAAATCGTGTAACGATCCCAGATCGATATCCGATTCCGCACATACATGACTTTGCACTGTCTCTTCACGGAAAATCTGTGTTCTCGAAGTTGGATTTAGTGCGGGCATATCATCAAATTCCTGTAGCTGACGAAGATATCCCCAAAACTGCCATCACCACTCCATTTGGTCTGTTCGAATTTCTCAGGATGCCATTCGGTCTACGCAATGCTGCACAGACCTTCCAGAGATTCATGGACCAAGTTTTTCTCGGTCTATCTTTCGTCTACGTGTACATTGATGATGTTCTAGTCGCAAGTACAAATCCCACTGAACATCTTGAACACCTTCGTGAAGTATTTCAACGTCTATCCCACTACGGCATTGTGGTTAATCCCGATAAATGTCTGTTTGGTGTGAGTTCCATCGAAATCCTTGGACACCGAATTGATAGTTCCGGTATAAAACCGTTACCTCAAAAACTATCAGCTATCCAAGATTATCCGTGTCCCAGCTCCATCCGTCAAGTCAGACGTTTCTTGGGTTTGGTCAACTATTATAGACGTTTTATTCCACAATGCGCTATGATTTCACAACCATTGACTGACTTGTTACGTGGAAAGAAACGTCAATTCAAAATGAATGACGAAGCCATCAAATCATTCGAACAACTCAAATCTGCACTAAACAAAGTCATATCACTGACTCATTTATCAACGAACCCCAATGCTCGATTGTCTCTCGCTACAGACGCATCACAAGAAGCAGTCGGCGCGGTCTTTCAACAAGAAGAAGACAATATCACCAAGCCACTCGCTTTCTTTTCTCGTCGTCTTTAACCAGCTCAAACTCGGTACAGTACGTTCGGCCGTGAGTTACTGGCTATCTATTATGCGATACGACATTTCAGACATTTGCTTGAAGGCCGTGATTTCACAGTATGGACCGATCACAAGCCATTAACGTTTGCTCTTTCTGCACAATCGGATCGATATTCGCCTCGAGAAATACGTCACTTGGATTATATTTCGCAATTTACGAGTGACATTCGATATCTTTCCGGCTCGTCAAACACAGTTGCGGATACATTCTCTCGGATTCAGTTAAGTGCTATCGACCTGCCTGGAATCGACTTTGAGCAATTAGCACGTTCGCAGCGAAATGACCCTGTAATAAATCGGTATATTACTTCACAATCGGGTAAAATCCGCCGTATCCCGATACCTAATTCCAATTATTATCTGTTTTGTGACATGTCTACCGGTAAAGCCCGTCCAATTGTCCCATCAGATTTGAGACGTACCGTATTCGAGCATTTACATGGTTTATCACATCCCGGAATAAAAGCTACTCGAAAGCTGATTAGCTCTCGTTATCTTTGGTCTGACATGCATAAAGACATTCAACTTTGGACCAAGAGTTGCCTCCGATGTCAACAAAGCAAAGTCCAACGTCATACCATCAGTTCCCCTGGTGTATTTCCACCTGTTACGGAGCGCTTTCAGCACGTTCACTTGGATCTCGTTGGTCCATTAGCGGTCTCCAATGGTTGCTCCTATATATTGACCTGCGTCGACCGTTTTACCCGTTGGCCATTGGCTGTAGCCATACAGAATATCAGTGCAGAAACGGTTGTGAAAGCTTTCGTTCAACATTGGATCAGCAACTTTGGTGTACCGAACACTATTACCACTGACAGAGGTTCTAAATTCCAGTCAACGCTTTTTCAGGAATTGAATAGAACACTCGGTACAAAGCACATACAGACTACAGCCTATCATCCTTCTTCAAATGGCTTAGTCGAAAGATTTCACCGGCACCTCAAAGCCGCAATCATGAGTCACGGGAATTCAGAACGTTGGTCCGAGTCATTGACTTTGGTGCTTCTTGGTATCCGTAAAACCATGAAAGAAGACCTGGGTTGCTCAGCTGCTGAGATGGTGTACGAGAGTACACTTAACCTACCTGGCGAATTTCTGACATCTTCCGATTCACCAAATGATCTTACAGCTTCATAATATGTCAGTCGACTTCGCAGCTTCATGAAATCATTACGAGCTATCCCTACTCGCGAACAAGCCCAACCGTCTGTATCACGGCAGACTTCTCTACCTGCGAATTTGTGTTCGTGCGCGCCGATCATGTACGTCGACCACTTCAACCACCGTATACTGGTCCGTACAAGGTGCTCAGGAGGCATTCAAAGTATTTCGTAATTGACCGGAATTGATCAAGAGAAAACTGTCAGTATCGATCGTCTGAAAGTCGCTTACGTAGAACCAACATAGGAAGCGAAAGCGAATACCCGAAACATTACTCCACAGACGTCTACTACTGACCAACATGTCCCTTCGTCTGATTCACCAGAAACCAACCTTACCCCCGATAAAACCCATACGGATCGTGTCTCAAACCACCCGACAGACAAACAAATTCAGGCCGCAAGGTACATTTTCCACAAAAGTTTGACGATTTTATAACCTAATGTTTTATTTTCGAGCGTCTTTTTATTGTTCGACGCTCTGGGAGGGAAATCTGTGGTGACGGTTCAAATATTTAATCAATAGTAATCAATAATTTTGTAATTCAAATTTTTTTGTTGTTAACCTCACATTAATTACAATACACTCTTTGTCTACGCACGGTTTTCGCTCTTCTGTTGTTGTCTGGGAGTCAACGTTGTATGTGGATATAACTGGAATACACGCAGCCTCAGAATCTATTCCTCGCTATCCACTACAGCAGTAATATTGATTACTATTGATTGAATATATTGATTGTTATTTAAACCGTCACCACAGGTGTACAAATGTGCCGAACGCTACTTTTGAATCATTCGAGGTCGAATGTCTGCAATGGAATGCAAGATGAGAAACATTATCTTACTTTCATCGTAAAAAGTCTGAATTTGACTTCAAAGAATTACCAATCATGTTTCTTAGATTGTATAAGCTATGGTTACAACGAAAGTCTACTTATCAAAAAATAATTCGGAAATTTTATCGTAGAATGACGATGGATATCCCGATTCGTAGGCAAATGGCAGAGATAAGTTTATATAATAAAAATGTCATTTTGTTCCAGTTGCGCAAGTTGATTAAAAGAACTGGCAGTATCCCACATTTTAAAATTTTGGATTATAATTACCAAGCAATCGGAACCTTTTCTGATATATCATTTACATATATCATAAACAAAAGCTGGTCGAAACGGGGACCTGCAAATCAGTTGAGTGCTGCTTTGTCGATAGAGACAAAGCGCCATGTAGCTAGACATCGTACACCTGCTTGAAGATAAATGCATAGATCAAGTTTCAAAGATGCTCTAAAGTATTCAAAACATCTAATTAAACCAGCAATCGGATATTTGGCACCTATTGTTTGCCAGAATGGAGTCTAGCATGACATACTCATCAGTGTGTAGCTCATTTGCTTCAATAGATATGAGAATATTACAATTGAATTAGCAATTACTTAGAAGTTGACGTTGGGCATACTTACACCCAAACATTTCGAGGAAGTTTTCCAATTTTACCTTTGATTAACCTTTCGGCAGATTTTATATTTTATATTTCTAAAAGGTAACCCACTACTGAAATTAATGTGTGAAACCTTCACTTTTAAAGGTAGGTTTACGTGATGCCTGGTTTGCATTCATGGTGTTCGATACTTGTCCACAGTGATTTTTTGGAAAGCAATGCCGATGGATTACATAAGGAATTCGATGAAACTATCGGAAGCAACTTATGAATTTTGTTTCGAAATTGCGCTGATTTGGGGTCTATTGTTTTTAACCGCAGGTTAAATTCCATGAATATATAGCAAATTGATATGCTCGTTCATGGTTCTGAGTAATGGAAGTTTGAGCAAAGGCTTTCGTCAATATGCGGAATAATATCTATTTATGAGCCTCTCATCTTCAATAACCTCTTGGTCAATTTCCGCTTCACCGTTATTCAATTGACTAGAAACGTATTGGGCAAACTATGTGAAGCTGAAAATTTTTTAAAATCGTTTCAGATTAATTACTTGACTGGTAATCGGAGCACAGGTCGTTCGACATAAGATTTCTACGTTTCACTGTTGTGAGAAGTTTCCTCCTTTCTCGATATTTTCCATAGTCGGTGGCGTATATGCAGGTAAAATATCGATAAATGTCTCTGATATTTTTTTCAAAAATTCCTTAGCAAAACAATTTAAAGCATCGACTTACATGGAGGCGTAAACGATTGGAACGATAGTTTCATTAAAGTCGTGATATATTCTCGAATTGCTGCACTAACAAGTTTGCAATTTGTGATATATCCAAAATGTTAATCAAGTGATGTGATCACAGCTCATCACTTATATGTATCTTTATTCCGATAATTCCTCATCTTGTTAGAATATGATTCCACTTGATTTAATTGTTGTTCTCTCTTTGGTTTGATTCATGTCAGAATTCGTTGGATAGATTTTTATTCCTTCTGATCAAAAATCGTTATTTTATACTTTCATAGATAAGTACACATAGTACACCATGATAGCACTCAAATCACGTTTCGTAGGTCACATTCAAATTAGCTATAGTCATCTCCTAATGAAATCCTATCGATTGTTTCAGCCTAGGAATTGTTCGCGATCTGTGACAGAGAAATTTTACGAGCGAGAAGTGCGAACACACTATCTTTTTTGATAGAGAATTGATTGAGGCGTATAAATCTATTTCAAGGATTTAAAAAATGACGACATCCTGCACTGAATAAATTAATGTTTTCGTCACCGCAACATATTGTCAGTTGTTTGGTACCATCCTCTGAAAGAGGTTACACATGTTTACCTCGTGCACGTCGCGTTCAATTATATCAGGAAAAACCGATCTTTTCTTACAAACTTGCTATTACAAAAGAGCCTTGGTTTGAGCTACTGGATGCCGGCAACTCCGTGGACGTAATTTATATCGATTTATCAAAAGCCTTCGATCATGTGAATCACGAAATACTTTCGTCGAAACTACTCACCTACGGAGTACAGGGTAAACTGCATGCATAAATTAAAGAATGGTTGATATCTCGTGAGATGTATGTTAGAGTCAAAAACGAACTATCCGAGTCGATTAAAGTTGCCTGTGGTGTCCCACAAGGATCAGTCCTCGAACCGCTTTCGTTTTTAATATATATAAACGACTTGCCTACTGTTTTGCAGTCGTCGGTGCTTGATTTCGCTGATGACGCAAAGCTTTGGCGCAAGATAAACTCCACAGACGACAAGCAGAACCTGCAACGGGATCTCGATATGATTCAAACTTGCTCCCTAGACAACGAAATGCCACCAAATGCTTCGAAATGCAGCCTGTTGTCTCTGAACAGCAAGTCAAGCAAAGAATATTATCTTGGTCGCACTGTTAATAAACTCAACACAATGTCGACTGGCTGCCTGCGAAGCTGGAAGCAACTTGAATCTCCTTAGAAGAGTCCTAGGTTCGTTTGACCCCAATATTGTCTTCAAATTGATTTTAACGTACATCCGTCCTCATGTTGAATATGCTATACCGGCATGGGATCCTTGGTTGAAAAAAAATATTCTGCTATTGGAAACTCCACAGCACATAGCGACAAAACTCGTCATGGGACTATCAAATTATCCATACGAAATTAGACTTAAAATATTGAATTTGCATTCGGCTCAATACAGACGGAAACCAGGAGCACTAATATTGATTTGGACAGTGCTCAATCAAACAAATCATCCATGCGGTCGTTTGTTTCATATTTACCATAACACATATCTGCGTGGTCACCAATCTAAACTTTACCAGCAGCATAGCAGGTTGAACTGCCGCAAATATGCATTTTCCGTTCGCAATGTGCAATTGTGGAACAGTTTACCTACTCACGTGGTACAATCTAGAACCGTGGACGTTCTCGAGAAATCACTAGATATCTATATGGGCAAGTATATTTTTTAATTTGACAATAATCTAACAATAATTTGATATTTTTTACCATTCGACACGATGTACATTTTGTGGGTCTTGCAAAGCATAGCTTCTTACCTACATAGCATCTATGAATAAATCTATGAAATATCATGTTAAAAATTGAGGCATATCATCTTAGGTCACTATTAAAAATATTCACGAACCGGAAATCCACTGTATGCAAGTCAATTGCATTGTGCCTATATTAATAGGTTAATCATGCAAGAGATTGCGCGAAATTTGATGACCGATACCGTTCATTCTCTAAACGAGTTTTGGGTTTATATTTCTAACTCTACAATGGAGAATGAAAATGCTTGACAAGTGAAGTGCGTCTGCGTAGAGTGCATATTTGAAATAGGTTAGTGGCCAAATGACATTGAATATTTTCGAAAGAATAATGATAAATTCTTGGTAAACTAAAGCATTTAATTCATGTCCACTTTATATAAATTTTGCGTTGAATTAGAAATAAAAATAGTAATATGAAAGAGCCTCTTTCTTTTGAGAAGAACATACTGATTGCAATCTCTAAAGCATTTTTTAGACCTAAGCCTACCTTGTTGCTTCGTGATGAATTCTACCTAGCCATTGCGCCTCTATGTTGAATATATTCATATTACTTGATAAGAAATAGGATTAGTACTAATTAAAATGAATTTGTGAATTCAGTGTTAGATGATTTCTAAGAATATACAGTCGCGTCCACCAATAGGAATGTAGGCAATGTAGGCTTTTCTGAGAATGGTACAAATTGGAGGTATTGAGAAGCGCATAAAAATAAAGTACGACTTCAGTGCAGTGAATGCACTATAACAGTTGGCATACAAGTATAACCTTGTTTACCTTTAATCCACTGTTTCAAGGCTCACTGAACCTCATTTTATTGTCTCCACCTGACGACGGCAAACAGCCAGAAACCGGTAGTGGTGTGTAAGGGATGGGGATGTGAGCAACACATTACTTTGGTCATCCATAAGCGCCTCGAGTGCTTGACCAAGAATCACTTTGTGATTCCGTGTCTGAACATCGTGGTTCGTTGTACGAACCCTATATAACAGTTGGCATACAAGTATAACCTTGTTTACCTTTAATCCACTGTTTCAAGGCTCACTGAACCTGATCTTACTGTCTCCACCTTAACGACGGCCGAACAGCCGAAACCGTTATTAAGTGTGTAGGGATGGAGATGTGGAGCACACATGATTTGGTGATCCATAGGCGCTCAGTTTCTTGACCAGAATCACTTTGTGATTCCGGTCCTGAACATCGTGGTTCGTTGTACGACCCTATATAACAGTTGGCATACAAGTATAACCTTGTTTACCTTTAATCCACTGTTTCAAGGCTCACTGAACCTGATCTTACTGTCTCCACCTGACGATGGCAAACAGCCAGAAACCGGTAGTGGTGTGTAAGGGATGGGGATGTGAGCAACCCATTACTTTGGTCATCCATAAGCGCCTTGACTGCTTGACGAAGAATCACTTTGTGATTTTGTGTCTGAACATCGTGGTTCGTTCTACGAACCCTATATAACAGTTGGCATACAAGTATAACCTTGTTTACCTTTAATCCACTGTTTCAAGGCTCACTGA
>JACCGJ010017935.1:0-33957 GCA_013407085.1 Atriophallophorus winterbourni
ATCCCGCAAGGCAGCGGAGGTTTAAAATCAGGGTTTTCCTTCCCTTAGATGAAATGCCCTCCCAGGCTAACGAGCTCCATCTGCCCGAAGCAAACTGGTTTTCAGGCGCCTGTCACTCGCCCTCGCCCCTTCTCCTGTTGGTAGAATCAGTTCCGCCGGGCTCTGGGAGCCACTCGTGCAGGCCAGAAGCTGGACTTGGTTGCTTCGTGATTAACCCCAGTTGTCTAGTGAACGTGAAATGGCTCCAACCTTTATATGAAGGATGTACTCGGTATTTTTTGATTTCTTTTTTAAATGTTTTAAGTTTCACTATGTCTAGTCTCGCTCTGTCCATCCGATGAAGGGGGATAGCTCATAGAAGATCCAGCACACGAATAATTGTTCAATTTAATTTTTTTTCATTTACTCCAATTCATCTGTTCGGTTCGGTCGTCCGAAGGTTGAATGCGATATTCCTGTTCAACCGTGGCTTGAAAGTATTATACTGTTAATTATTTTGATTTTCAGAATATTCTACAAAAGATCATTTACAATGTTGAAGAAATCGTCGTAGCACAAGCCGCCTGTGATACGCTGGTCGAATTTTTGCCAAAATTATCGCAGGAGATGATTGAGGACAAGATCATTGGGATGATTCGTCGGATACTTGAAGGTTAGAACTTGTCATGTGATTTTTGGCGTATTCCCGTCATTGTTGGTTTTGTGCTGCTAATCTTAGTGAATTTTCTCGCGACACGATCGCATTTAGTTTGTTCTCTAAGGTTTGAAGCACGGCGGTGCAATCGTGCAGTACTTCTGTGCTGTTGTAGTCTCACTATCGTTTCTGTTTCCATTCTTATATGTATCTAGACCCTGGCAACTTGTATGTATTTATGTATATGTGAAAGCACAAGCCAGATCCCGTCAAAGTGCCACACGGTCATAGACCCCACATAAACAAATATACCAACAATCTAAGCACGAAGCGACCGGGCTCTGTTGTTCCCATGCTACTACGTTTTCTTTGTCCTTTACAGAAGACCTCTACTGCTCTTCACGGAAGGTTTGTACCAAATTGATTACGGCTACGTATCCGCTCGTATCGGCCAAGTTCCAACCCGATTTGAAGTAGTAAGTCTGTTTCCGCTTTAAACCAGTGCATGTTTAACACTTGGTGCCTGAGCTTTTTGTAAGATACGCATTGCTTTAACGGTTTAACGATTTTACTTGTGATGAGTAGGCTGGACGCAAATCATATCACTTGTAATGACAGCTGTTCGGATGTGCAATCGTGCAGTATTTCTGTGCTGTGCGGCTAACACCGTGCTAAATTGATTGACCATCGGTAGTGAGCTGCATGCTGAAACACGGCTGTAGTCTCACTACCATTTCTATTTCCACCTCATATTGTTAGGCCTGGGCAACCGACAGTATCTCGCCCACCTGCAGTCTCTGACTGTGCGGCCACTTTGCCTGGGATAGGCTTGGCGTTCACATTCCCCTCACCCGTGAATCGCCAACCATTCGGTATTACCAATAGTACCAAGTCGATGGGATCAACCTCATGCCGATCTCATGGGACACACACGAAGTTCTACCACTTTCTGTGCCCAGCCATAACTTGCACCGTCTGTTTGACCATCGATTAATCGCCCCTCAGACGCATCCACTTTCGTTGCACATGTGCTGGCGCGTCACCTTTTTCGAAAACCCACATTGCACCCTCTAATGGGTAAACTAGATATTCATTGTTTAACATTGTTGTGTAGCCTCGAGACAATAACCACAGGGCGTCCGATTGCACAGGCATGCGCATCAGTGTGGCAACTTGTGTCACCATTACGTAATCTGTGATTAGACTGCTACTACCTCTGTGCCACGTCAGTCTTGCCGCTAGCTTTCGTTCGACGCGAAAGAATCGACAGCAGCCGACTAGTGTGGAATATACAGGTTACGATTCGCTGAGGATCCGCAAGTGCAAAGTTATGTCTTGTAAGCATCCTGCAGGAGAGATTGGTTAGTCTTTTTTGTTTAAAAGCGGTATAAATAGCTCGACACGTGGTTGTGAGAGACATGGTAATTTGCATCCGGGTGATGTGACAGCGACTCCTGCTTGATATGGGGCAGTGTTCAACATTTTCCCCCATTTCTATTTCCATTTTCCCCCTCATATCTGTCTAGGCCTGGGCAACCTGACAGTATCTTAGCCCATGTGTAGTCTCTGACTGTGCGGCACTTTGTTAGGATCAGGCTTGTGCTTTCATACCATATACCATACGAGTGTTCAACTCGGTTTTTCCTGTCACATCACTGAACCTAATCTCGCCATCTCTACCTGATTACGCGAACACCCAGAAACCGGTTTGGTGTGTGCGTGCAGGTTGTGTGAGTAACACCTTAATTTGGTCATTCATAAGCGCCTTGAGTGCTTGACTAAGAATCACTTTGTGATTCTGTGTCTGAACATCGTGATTCGTTCTACGAACCCTATCAACAGTGGCATTCAAGTTTAACCTTGTATACCATTTATCCACTGTTTCAAGGCTCACTGAACCTAATCTTACTGTCTCACCTGATGACGGCAAACAGCTAGAAACCGGTAGTGAAGTGTAATATCGGGGGATGTGAGCAACACATCACTTTGGTCATCCATTAGCGCCTTGAGTGCTTGACCAGGAATCCTTTTGTGATTTTCTATTTAAACATCGAGGTTCGTTGTACAAACCCTATGCCAAAGTGGACATCCAAGTTATAACTTGCTTACCACTTTACCGTTGTTTAAGGCTCAATCACCTAATCTCACCATCTCCACCTGATTACGGCAAACAGCCAGAAACCGGTAGTGAAGTGTAATTTCGGGGAATGTGAGCAACACATCACTTTGGTCATCCATAAGCGCCTTGAGTGCTTGACCAGGAATCCTTTTGTGATTTTCTATTTAAACATCGAGGTTCGTTGTACAAACCTCGTTAAAACGCAACTTCACAGTCTAACTTTGTTTACCAATTTTCCATTGTTTCAATGCTCATTGAACTTGTTCTTACTAAAAACAGCCAGAACCCGTTATTGGTGTGTAAGTGATGGGGATGTGAGTACCACAATATATTATCATTTTCATTCACCATCAAAACGACATAATTGGTCTTTGCTTCATCATATGTTACATGTTTTCACCTACTCACCTCCACCCGTCATTGTAGTATACCGCTCGTGTAACTTTTTTTTCTTTCCATCGACCTTAGCCGTATATTTCACCTGGCAAACAGCGAAGACGAAGTACCCCTTGTTCGGGCAGCAGCGGTCCAGCAATTAGTCGAACTGGCGAAGCTTATCGGGCCCGATTTGAAAGCGGAATTATGCCTGCTGCTTCCACAGTGAGTCGTTTTTGTTTTGCAAACGATTATCGAGTAAATGGAATAAAGCTTGTTTTCTTGTTTTCATTCTTTATTTCATCTCCTTCTTCCGTTAGCTTCTCTTACGGCTTGTTGCTCACCTGGTTTTTGAGGCTAAATGCTATTTCTTGCCGCAAATGTCATAGCTGCGTGGTAGTCAAGCATCATCATCATCATCACAGACAGCATTACACCAGTAGCACGTACCGAATGCTTAACTGCCACACAACCATGAAAAAGTAAAATTCTAAAAGATGGGGAAGGGTGTGACTTAAATTGCTACGGCTTCTATAGAAGAGTAAGCACAAACAAACGGGGTAGAGGTGCCTACATCTCGAATGGAACATTCATTCAATCAAGTTTCGTGAACGAGTAGAGCGACATCAGCATGGCAGCTTCCTTGTGGCTTTCACTGTCATGCATCATAACAAGCTTTTCTCGTCACTCCGCTTGACAACATACAAGGTTAAGCAAACACTCCAAGAAGATGCTTAGTACAGGACCGCCATTGAACACGGTTTCGGGACATATCCTGAAGCGTAACTAGCCATTGCGATATCTGATCGTGGGGACACCAGTCAGGAAGACGCGCTGCGCCTAGAATGTTGCGGAGACATCGGTTGTCAAATACTTGGAGACGCCGAATGTGTTCTTTACGTTAGGTCCAGGTTTTGCACCCATACAGTAACACAGCCCGAACTTTCCCTTTATATACTCTACCCTTGAATAACAGAAGTGACCAAGGTTGCGGAATGCTATGGTCGCTTTAGAAATGCGTGCCGAGACCTCGTCGTCTAACGATGCAGAATTATTTATACAGCTCCAAAGATACGTATAACGATCTACAATTTCAAACGCCTGATTGTCAAGTAATATTACCCTTCGTCATTGCGACGATCGCCAATTTACGACAGCCATTATCGATATGAATTTAGTTCGCAGCTAAATAGTTTTTCGTGACCACCAATGAATAAACCCGGTTTGCGTATGCGATGAATGTTACCTTGCTTCTATGTGAACTGTGTATGCCAGACTGTTACATGCCTCTACCCCCGCATCTGGACTCATTGTCTGCATCCACTACCTGATATTTCTCTGGTTTGTTTTTTCTCTTATTTATGCATAGTGGGGACCCCAAACCCCCACTGCCTTGTGAGTCACCCGATTGCGGGAAAGGCTTCGGGAGAAAACCCCGAGGAAAAATCCGGAGAGAAGTCTCGTAGATAGATAACTGGCGCACAGCGCGTTTATCTGCCAACTCCCTGGTGCCTTGTAGGTTGCACTTGGCTGTGCAAAGGCTAGAGAGGTGTACTCGAACACACACCGAGTGGTGCTGGGGACATCACTTGTACACTACCCCCAAGAAACTTCATGATGTTTCAATGGGTCTGCGTACCGTCTACGGAGTTCGCAGGTGGGAACGAGACTGTGTCACGATCTACAACGATCTCGCCTCCGATCGACGTGCGTGGGCTGGTGCGATCCGAGACATCAATGAAGCCGGCTAATCCACCCATGGAGCCAGCCGCACAAAAGTAAAAAGTAAAAGTAAGTAAGTATAGTGGGGAGGTCTTCGTCTATCCCCACTGGCAACACTGTGTGTCCGAGCAATCCCGGTTAAGAATTGTCGCATGCCTCTGCCCACCGGAGTACAAGGGCCAGGGTCCACTTGGGGTCCAGGGCATTCGTGATACTGACGCCACAGGACACCCAATATAGTTATCAAGCTTAGTTTTTCGACATATTGGCTCCTACGACTTTCTCTGGTTGAACCATTACGATTCTAATTTTCTAATACGACCGTGCAGTTTTTCTGTATTTCACGGGCAACATCACGCTAACGTGATTTGCTCCCGGTACTCAGCTGTAGGCGAAAACACGTTATAGTTCAGTGTTGTAGCTTGGGGACGTGTCGCCATCTAGTTGAATAACATTGTCATCAGAAACTTGTTTCAAAGCGCTCTTTGCGTTAGATTATTTTATTCGTGTCCCGTGGTGTTTGTAGTTGCCCGATTGGTTGATTTCAAGTTCACACTTTGACTTATGCGGTTTCTGATTGGTGCGTTGGTGTCATCCAATCGTATTGGTTACGTTAGCCTGTGTACACGTTTTCTCATTGGTCCGTATGTTGCGTCCAGTCGGATGTGCTAGTTAATCGATAGTGTGGTCCTATGCCATGCCTCAAACAATTCTCTAACATGTCGTGTTCTTCTGTCGGCTACGGTTCTAGTTTCGTGTCTTCCTTAATCTGTGTGCAGTGTGAAAGAATGCCAAATAGTTTAGCTAGAAGGCTGCTCAAAAAATCATACCACGAGGAGATCTAGTCGACAGCTCATTTTGTAATTTCCATTCTTTGTGTAAACCTCTTCCAACGGTTTTCCACGGCCTTGTTTGCGCTACGACGCACCGATAAGCCAGATCCAACATCCTTTGACCATCAATATTCAGCGAGATTTCTGATTAATTCTTGTACACTATGTTCCTTTTCAGACTCCCCAGAGCCCTGCTTAAGTTCCATCTCTTTAGCATAACGCGAAAGTTGTCATTCATTGGGTTTTTTCTCGTTAGAATCTACCTGGCACGGATGTGCAATCGTGCAGCATTTCTGTGCTGTGCGGCTAACATCGTGCTAAATTGATTGGCCACGAGTAGTGAGCTGCACGATGAAACACGCTGGAGTCTTACTACCATTTCTATTTTCATTGTCATATCAGTCTAGGCCTGGGCAACCTGACAGTATCTTAGCCCGCGTGTCTCAAAAACCTTATCCTAGGTAACTTATGTATGTATGTATGAAAGCACAAGCCTGTTCCAGGAAAAGTGCCGCGCAGTCAGAGACTGCATGTGGGCTATGATACGGTCAGGTTGCCCAGGCCTAGACAGACATGAGGAAGAAAATAGAACACGAAATGGTAGTGAGACTCCAGTCTGTTTCAGCATGCAGCTCACTACCTCTAGCCAATCAATTTAGCACGGTGTTTGCCGCACAGCACAAAATACTGCACGATTGCACATCGTAGGTAATTTAGGATTGTTCAGGTAAAAGCAACGTAGACCTGTACCCCGTTCCTGAAAACACCTATGGTCTGACTGAGCTTGTGTCAGAAGCCAAAGGTTACCAGAAATCTGCTCTAGCTGTTTTGTTGCAAACTTTCTTTTCATGACTAATTATTCTTTTTTTCCCTGTCTGCGTTCCACTAATGTGGCCTTGATAGTGATGTTACCAGTTGACATACTTCGACCTTTTCGTAGCATTTCTTCGCTCGATTGCCTTCATCGCCTTACTTATTACATACTTTACATTTGTGCGACTATCTCCTCCTGGTCGGCTTCAATGAAGAGTCTTGGGAATATGGGTACAAAGGGGCTTCCCCAACACCACTCGGCGTTTGTTCGAGTCAGCTTCTCTAGCCTTCGCACAACCCAGTGTGACCTGCAAGGCAGCAGGGAGTTGCCAGAAAGAGGTGGTGTGCACCAACTAACCCTCTACGAGACGCTGCTCCAGATTTTTCCTCGGTTTTTTTTCTCCCTGATTATTTAACCATTTACCTCTTTCTCAGCGTGAATCTCTATTCTTGTCTTCAGACTCGTCACAGACAACCAGCGCGTTGTGAGGGCCGCGTGTGTCAACCCAATCGTGGAACTTGGACGTATGATCACCGAGCCGAGTGAATTCGACTCGGCAGTTCGCCCGTGTATCGATAAATTGGCCGCAGACATGATCCGGTACGTTGGCTTTGTTCGGTGATTTTGTGAGGGGTTGACCGAGGTCAAACTGTACATCCTCTTCTAACGTTCGCACAGTCTTCGGGGTCATTTAAACCAACGGTAATCTTGTGTTACCTCTCCCTGCGTTTCGCGGCTGCTTGTCGATTGTGTGTGTGAACTGATTGATCCCTGGGATCAACCTTTCCCACGCGTGAATCGCGTTCATCCACGAATCCCGCCACACAAAAGCAAGCCAATCAGTCAAACGCTTCTATTACGCACATGACAAGGAACGAATATCTCACATCCACCGTATTATGTTACCACACCACTGTGCTGAACATGTGCTGCCCGGTTGTCACTTCATCATCATCAGATGGATTTGCCAATCGATTTCGTGCTAGCCCACACCACACAGGGCTTGTTTGATCGAGATTGGCGAATCGCATATCGTTCGATAGCGGCTGACGTTGTCCACCGTCTCATACTTCATCGTGCAAAATTGATTGCATGCTGAAACACGCTCTAGTCTCACTACCATTTAGATTTCTATTTCCTCTCCTATCTGTCTAGGCCTGGGCAAACTGACAGCGGCACTTTGCCTGGAACAGGCTTTCATACCATACCATACTTCTGAAGATGTTATCGCTCCAAGCTGGCGTGTCGAAATACCTCCACGTGGTGCCAGCTGGGTGGGCTCGGTTCTCCGAGCTCAGCGAAAGGTTCGGCGGTGGTGTCTGAGGGTGTGGTGGGTTTTCGCCTGGCAAGCGTTCTCCCTATAAAAAGCCACAAACATCCAATGATGACATCACGACGCGGTGGATGTGTGACTCGCGCTCCCAAAATCACTGCCCCTTGTCCTATCCAAGGACATTGTATGGTGCACAGGAAAAAACTGAAGTCACCAACCTATCAACGGGGTTATCGGGCTCCGAACTGGAAATTCCCAGAAAAGGGCGTATGAACCGCTTCGTCGGTCACCGGCCACCGATAGGTGCGAACCTCTCTCGCTCCACTGCCTTGTGGGTAAAGGCTCGGGGTGGGACCCCATAAACGAAATCTCCCCTACTTCGGTGTAGGCAACCGGGTAGTATCATGCCTACGTTCAACGATGCCGATGACAACGCTTTGTACCCCCCTTCTCGCTTTGTACATCTCATTGTTTATGTTGAACGGCACTATATCTGTATCAGATTGTGCAAATATAATAAATAATAATAATATCTCTCTAGCACTATGTACAAACCACCCGCAACTTTTGTGACCTTGCTGCATTATCTAATTTCCGTGGTTCGTTCAATCAAATACAAGCGCGATTGCTATTCGGGACTCGCATCGAATATGTGCATTACCGTACTTTAGAACTATACTCCCGGGCCGTGCATGCCATTTTACAACGCACGTCAAAATTTGACGTGCTTCGTTTTGTTTGCCTCCATTAACTTTGATTGACGTCGTTGTAAGGATGTCCAGACTGTGACTTGAATCCAGCAGATGAAGGCTTTTACTTTTAAACTAGCTGCAGTTGGGATGCAAGAGCTCATAATTCTCAATGTCTTCTTACGCCTAATGATATGGCTCAAAATTGTGTTCAGTGACGGTCTTGTCGTTGACATCTTCTTGGC
Organism: Atriophallophorus winterbourni; assembly: GCA_013407085.1. NCBI lineage: Eukaryota > Metazoa > Platyhelminthes > Trematoda > Plagiorchiida > Microphallidae > Atriophallophorus > Atriophallophorus winterbourni. Next base: position 8,705 of record JACCGJ010017935.1, read on the forward strand.
GTTTTTGTTTAATGTCAGATTTTTAATAATAAGTAGTATATGACGTTCTAAAAGCAGGACACAAGCACACGACCGGTTTCGCGGTTATTACCGCTCATCAGGTGCGCGTATCCGTGATCTGACATTGGAACGCCGCAGGCGGCGCTGTCGTAATACGGTGAACATGCTCTGTAGACCAGCTTTTGAAAGCACTTCACTTTAGTCATTCTGTCCATCCACGATATGTTCAAGATACGACGGATGCTTCGTAGATGGAAAATGGTCGTATTCCGAAACATCTACTCTATGGTGAGTTGCAATTAGGAAGTCGACCATTGGGCAGACCACACTTGCGGTACAAAGACGTTTGCAAAAGAGATATGAAAGCTCATGGCATTGACACGGCAAGTTGGTAAGAACTTGCTCTTGACCGCTCACATTGGAGGCATTGTGTAAAGCGTCGACTGCAAGCTGGGGAGGGGCACATACAGCTCTTGGCTGCTAAACGTAGATCACGCCGCCGGCGCGCAACCAAAGCCCTACAACCGAGTTCTGACCATCATTGCAAGCGCTGTGCGAGAGATTGTTCCTCCCGAATCGGACTGTTTAGTCGTTCGAAAAGCTGTTGAACATGAAAATTCATGCGATTGTGATGTACCTCCATGTTCGACATCAACCGAAGGAGGCCAACATGCATACATCACGCTGTTATTGGAATGTTGCAACAATATTCCAAACAGTTGCCGGTGCTGCGTTGCACTGACTGTGGGACTTGGATTCGTCCCCACATAAAAAGCTAAATCTTCTTGGAGTGTTTGAATAATCTTGTAGATTGTCATGTGAACTGGCGATAAAACTTTGTTTTGCTGTGTGACAGCGAAATCCCCAAGGAAGCGTCATGTTGATGTCACTCTACTCCTTCACAACGCTTGCTTGAATGCCTCTTTGATTCGATGTGTAAGCACCTCATCCCTGTTTGTCTGTGCATAATCTTTTATAGGTTTAGTAGCTTTTAGATTTCAGCCTTCCCCATGTTTTTAAGATGGCTGTATGGCAGTTGAACAAGCCTGATCCCGGCAAAGTGCCGCACAGTCAGAGACTGCACGTGGGCTAAGATACTATCAGGTTGCCAAGGCCTAGACAGATATGAGAAAGAAAATACAAGTTGGAATGGTAGTGAAACTCCAGCCTGTTTCAGCATGCAGCTCACCACCGGTGGCCAATCAATTTAGCACGGTGTTTCAAACTAAGTGCTTGAGAAGGATTCTACGGATTTTTTGGCCACACACCATTTCGAATGAGGACCTCCTGAGAAAAACTGGTCTGGAGGTGGTATCTACCGTAGTCAAAAGACGACGGTGCAGGATGGATCCCAGTTCGCATACGAAGGTAGCCATTTACTGGCTTCCGCAAGGTAAACGAAAAGGGGGACCGCCCAATGAAACTTGGCGCAGAACGTTGGAACGCGAACTACATGCACAAGGATTCACGGTGCAGACGGCAGCGGCAGACCGGAACTACTGGCGTGGGGTTGTCTTCGCCACCCGGCACGGAGAGGACTGAGTGAGTGAGTGAGCCACACTGCACAAAAGTACTATACGATTGCACAACCGTGCACATGGCAGTTAAACATTTGGTACTCGCTTTCTATGTTATGCTGTCCGTCATGATAATGCTTAGAGTATATAATCTTTCCGATGCGTCGTCAGATCCGTTTCACTTTCAGCGATCCCCACATTCCCCCTGCTTCTTTCACTTGCCATCACCGCTTAAAGTGTCCTTTGTTTTTTCCTCTTCCCAGGGACACACGTCGTGCGTTGGCTGGTGCGATCACAGATCTCCAGCGAATCGCCTGCTCATACGGATCCTCCACTCGCTCTCTTCACCCGATCATGTTAAACCTGTTGGAAGATAACGAGGTAGAAACCAGACGTATCGCCGTCACACAGTTGAAAGGTCAGTTGACCGAAGGAGCCATTTTTCGCTCGCTTTCGCTTTTTCGCATTGACCCTCTTTCCTTGTTGTGTGCAGCATTTTGTTTGGCCAGTCCAAAAGATATCATGAGCGGTGTGTTACTCCCGCAACTTCGTGAACACTTGGTCATGGAGCGCGAAGAACCGGTGCGTGCTCAACTGGTACGCTGCTCGGTGGAGTTGTTGCCTTCAATCAGCCGCGAGGACTCACTCCCGTTGGTACAACATATACTCGCGTTTTTGAACGACACCAGTTCGCAAGTGAGTGATTTCAAAGCGTGGTGCTTTGGTTATATCACATTCATACGCAACACCGGTGGTTAGGTTGAGAGCTTGATACGCCTCAACGTACTTCCCATGGCATTATGGACGTTGACGAGCTTTGTCCCTTAATTAAGCTTGCTTACTTTAGCCCACTCACGAAAGCAAGGAACCCCGGACTTGACACCAAGCAACATCCCGCGTGGTCGCTAGTCAAGCGAGGTAGCCGCGAAAACGTTTGCGATTGTTTGTCGGGTAGAGAGACCTTGATGTCGGGCTTTTCCAAGAATCGTCTATACAAAACTATCACTTCCCACTCTATGCCTTGGTTGAATGCGGGCGTGTTTTGCGGCTACTTGCCTGTCGATGGTTCAGTGGTTGGTACTTACTACGGATTAAACAAAATTACTACCAACAGGAGAAGAGGCGAGGGCGAGTGACTGGCGCCTGAAACCCAGTTTGCTTCGGGCAGATAGAACTCGTTAGCTTTGGAGGGTATTTCATCTAAGGGAAGGAAAACCCTGATTTTAAACCTCCCCTGTCTTGCGGGATACCTGATCGCAGGAAAGGCTTCGGGAGTAAACCCTGGGGGAAAATCTGCAGCAGAGTCTCGTAGACGGTTAGTTGGTGCACACCACCTCTTTCTGGCAACTCCCTGCTGCCTAGCAGGTTGCACTCCTCTCCAGGAGGAGATAGTCGCACAAAAGTAAATTAAGTACAATCGTGCTCAGGCAATACGGTACAGAATGTATGCATGTAGAATTCTTCAGAAGTTTCACTGCCATTTCTGCTTTCCTTTATCTCTCTAAGCCTGACCTGACATTCGAACACCAATCTGACTTTTTGCCAAACCCAACTATTTGCGATTTCGTGGATAAATCCTCATTTGCAAATTGAAATTTAGCTTCCATTTGGGATCTAAGCTAAGTCCCCCAATCGGCGCAATGCAGCACCGGTAATTGTTTGGAATATTTTTGCAACATTCCAATAACAGCATGATGATAGTTTTTGTTTAAAGTCAGATTTTATTAATAAGTAGTATATGACGTTGTAAAAGCAGGACACAAGCACACGACCGGTTTCGCGGTTATTGTCGCTCATCAGGTATGCGTATCTGTGACCTGACATTCGAACGCCGCTCTGACTTTGTGCTAAACGAATTCGAGTATAAATCCTCCTTTGCAAATTGAAATTTAGTTTCCATTTGGGGATACGCATACCTGATGAGCGGCAACAACCACGAAACCGGTCGTGTGCTTCCATCCTGCTTTTCGAACGTCATATACTACTTTTTAATAAAATTCTAGCTTCAATTCTAAATCGACCATCCTGTCGTCATTGGAATGTTGAAAAATATTCCAAACAGTTCCTGGTACTGCTCCCGGTTGCTAAACTTAGATCAGACCGTCAGTATGCAACTGCCGGTGATCATCCGAATACGGCCTATCGCTGTGAGCGATACAGGAGAGATTGTTCTTTCCAAATCGGACTGTTTATCATCTGTGTAGGATGGAGTTTTCGTGGGTTTATGATGTACATCCATCGTCGACATTGACCTGATGGAGGCTAACAACAACTTTTAGACGCCGGTTGGTTATTTGTCCTTTCGCCGACACAGCTGGTGACCGTTTTATAAAGCAAAGTCCTTGTATTCTATTCGCTTTCAAGTTATCCTGCTGTGTGACCTTATTGTTTTACTCACCACACGCTGGTATTTCGACAATGCTAACGGGATTTACCTCTGATGTGCACACTATTTGTACGTGACCTTGTACGTGATTGAGCTACGCCACTGAAAAACTTCACACAAATTTGGAATCGTCCCCGAATGCCCTCGTAAAATGACCCCGTCAACCAGTGGCTTACAACCTCAATTTGTTTACCATTTCTCGACTGTTTCAAGCGCATGCGCATCCTGATCTTACTGTCCCTACCTGATGAGTGCAAACAGCTTGCAACCGGTCGTGGTGTGTGTGTGTGACCGAAAAGCATACAAATGAATATTTTGGTTCATGGTTATGGGTTTAACCCCATTAAACATGTGTTTGGACACATGTGATAGAACAGGTTGGTCGTACCAGTCTTATCCAACAGTGGCATACAAGCGCTCCTTGTTTACCATCCCTCCACTGTTCCAAGCGCATGCGGATCCTGATCTTACTGTCCCTACTTGATGAGTGCAAACAGCACGAAACAGGTCGTGGGGTGTGTGTGATGGAAATGCATGCAAATACGGATTTCTGTTCATGCCCATGGATTTACGCCATCTACCTGTGTGGGTATCGTATGGTATGAAAGCACAAGCCTGATCGAGGCAAAGTGCCGCACAGTCAGAGACTGCACGTGGGCGATATTACTGTCAGGTTGCCCAGGCCTAGGCAGATATGAGAAATAGAGAATAAAGATGGTAATGAGACTCCAGCATGCTTCAGCATTCAGCTCACTGCCAGTGGCCAATCAATTTAGCACGATGTTAGCCGCACAGCACAGAAGTACTGTACGATTGCACACCCGTGCAACATGTGTGGGTACGTGCGATTGAACTGGTTAATCATGCCAACCTAATCCAACCGTGGATTACATCCGCAACTTGTTTACCATTCCTCTGCTCTTTCAAGGCATAGGGATCCTGATCTTACTGTCCCTGGCTGGTGAGTGCAAACAACACGAAACCAGCCGTGGGAGTGTGTGTGTTTATGTAACGGAAATGCATGCAAATGAAGATCTTTGACCCCCTATCTACCACCTTGCATGTAAATACCATAACTTCGTCCATTATCACTGCCCCTCTCTCTCCTGTTAAAGACGAGTCTCAAGCAGATTGGCTCTCCATGTCGGGGGCTGGGAATGTCACCCAGAGATTTTCGTTAGTCACTAGGTTATGGTATCCAGCGTTTTGTTAGCTCGTAACGTTTTATACCTCTCATGAAAGTAATACTGAACCTAATCTTACTGTCTCCATCTGATGACGGCAAACAGCCAGAAACCGGTAGTGGAGTGTAATTTCGGGGGATGTGAGCAACACATCACTTTGGTCAATACTATGTGTTGTTCCACATTCGAAATCGCTTCCCCAATGGTCTTCCTGTTTCTTCCCAAATCTAGTCTAAACAATACGTCTTTGAGCACTTCGCGGACCTGGTCAATTTGATCCCGGCCACAGACATACAACTGACCCTCCTGCCCAGTCTGCTGCGTTTATGGCAGGACAAAAATTGGCGTGTTCGTCTCGGCGTGGTGCAGTCAGTCCCGTGTTTGTACGCGAATTTGGTGAGTTACGTCCACAGTTTTTTACATTTCACATCGTCCAATCGACTTTCGTTGGCAAGGTCATTTTGTCGGGGTAAGCATCTCTTCCGTTTGTGTTTGTCGGTTTTGCTGTACACATGGGAAACCTAATTCCGTAACTCGGAACGGCGTCATTGAATTCTGAATTCCCTGAATCAGATGAAGGCTTCAATTGTTAAACTAGCTGCAGCTGGGGGGGCGTTTCCCAGAATGAGGTCCAAGAGATTGGAATTACATCTCTCAAAATCGTGTTCAGTGGCAGTCTTGTTGTAGACATCTTGGAGTGTTGCATTACTGTTGTATGTTGTCAAGTAAAGTGGCGAGGAAAGCTTGTTATATTGCGTGGCAGTGAACGCCACAAGGAATCTGTCGTGCTGATGTCGCTCTACTCGTTCGCAACACTTGCTTGCGCCTTTTCTCAGTGTCTATGCTCAATCATCTACAGGTTGAATAGCTTTTATAGGCCCCACTCTTTTTCGAATTTTAACATGTTATGGTTTTGTGGCAGATAAACATTCGGCATTTGTTACCGTTCTAATCATATGCCTGATTATTATCTTTGTCTTGTGCGAATGAAAACAACGGTTTTTGAGTTGCTGGCCAATTTTCAGATCAAACCGAATCCTAACATTCCTGGTTTGTGAACTGTGACTCAAAGGTTGTCATAGCCGGGGGTGGCAGTGGGGATAAGTTCCCACTGTTTATAAAATGCTCCTATATGTCGCGCGTCTCAAATACCCTCTGACAAACAAGTCCAGCTTCTGGCCTGCATGAGTGGCTCCCCGAGCCCGGCGGAATTGCTTCTACCAACAGGAGAAGGGGTGAGGGCGAGTGACTGGCGCCTGAAAACCAGTTTGCTTCGAGCAGATGGAGCTCGTTAGTCTGGGAGGGCATTTCATCTAAGCGAAGGCGAGTGACTAGCGCCTGAAAACCAGTTTGCTTCGGGCAGATGAAGCTCGTTAGCCTGCGAGGGCATTTCATCTAAGGGAAGGAAAACGCTGATTTTCAACCTCCACTGCCTTGCGGGATACCCGATCGCGGGAAAAGCTTCGGGAGAAAACCCTGAGGAAAAACCTGGAACAGAGTCTGGTAGACCACCTCTTTCTGGCAACTCCCTGCTGCTTTGCAGGTCGCACTTGGTTGTGCAAAGGCTAGAAAAGCTGACTCGAACAAACGCCGAGTGGTGCTGGGGACCCAAATCCCCAAGAATCTTCATAAAGCCGACTCATCCTCCAGGACGAAATAGTCGCACAAAAGTAAAGTAAATGTATTTGTGAAGTAGTGGCCATCTCGGTCATCCGATCCGGATAATCTCAGCACTTGTGTTAGACATCTAATGCGGCTTACTGCAGCCAGAAGGCAACAGCAGCAACAATATCATGCCAGTGCTATTCAAGACCTTTTCTTCTTCGATATACAAGCGCAAACCTTTGGTTTGCAGGCAAAAACATCGATAATTCACCGGTACATACTTTCCGTGTTCAGCCCCATTGACCGTTGGCTTTGTTGAACAAATGGCGCAAACACTGTTATTTGTAGCATGTCGTTCTGGGTATAATGTTTGCAGTAGTGCGTGAACTAATCTGTCTTGTCCGACAGCCGTTTCGGAAATCTTGCATGAGATCTCTCTCTCTTGAGTCTGTAAACCCCGGCACTATCCCAGCACAGCTTTTCAGACTTGTTGGTAGTTTACCCGACCAGGGGTTCATGATTCCATGCATTCGCGAACTATCGATTCGATTTCGAGTGGAGTGTGAGCTTGTGGGGGAAATTGTTTCAATTATCACTTGTGCGTAAGTGTGAATGACTTGAGGTTAATGGTTAACCTACATCAATCGAGAATTTACCGTATGGTATGGTATAATATGAAAGCACAAGCCTGATCCAGGCAGTGTCGCACAGTCACAGACTGCACGTGGGCTGAGATAATATTAGGTTGACAGGCCTAGACAAAGGGGGGAAATAGAAATGGTAGTGAGACTCCAGCGTGTTTCAGTATGCAGTTCACTACCGGTGGTCAATCAATTTAGCACTATGTTAGCCGCACAGCACAAAGTACTGCACGGTCATAGACTGTATTGTCAGATTACCCGGGCCTAGACAGCTATGAGAATAAAAATAGAAATGGCAATACGACTCCAGTGTGTTTCCACATGCAGCTTACTTGGGTGACAAATCAATTTGGCACTGGACATGTGCTAGACGGTTAAGTTGTTCTTTCCGGCTGTTATTGATTCCCGTGCGTATGGTGGGGATCTGGGATAATCAAGTTCTCCGAAAGTGAGTAGCCGCTGTCGTATTTGAGCCCCGTGACTGCCCTTGTTACGCGCATGCCATTTCGGCCGCAGCAGTGGTGATAATCTCATGTCATCTAAACGAAACTGGTCTTGCATCACTGCATTTACCGGTATATCGCTGTAATAGAATTAGTCTGGAATAGCGCTTTAAGGGAATTGAAATAAACCAGCTCGCAACTAAATAGAACCCAGCTAAAGGATTTATTATTATGATATTGTAAACTCGTCTACGTATATCATATGAAGTAGCTTTATACTAATGTTGAAAGCATAAGGTACAAATGTGATTTGTCCGTTTTGAATCAACAAAGCGTTCAACGTAATTGACCACTAGCTCAGACGGTTGTCTTAACTGGACGGATCTTTTGTCTTAATCGTCATGGCTGATTCATTCACCTCTAATTGGTTTATTCTGCTCGCGTTGTGGTCGTAAACATTGCTCTTCTCTGATTGGTTCGTCGTACGTGGTGCTATCCCCTCAGTCATCGATTGGAATAGGAGCAAGACTTTCTTAATTAGCGCAAATTTCCCCTTTGAAGTTAGCGTTTTATTTACCTCTGCTAATATTGGGGATGTGTTAATTTTTGTGACGCTTCTTGTATTGTGAAACTCTATCGTTGTTTTTTGAAACTTTTCTATTTTTTCGATTTTCTTCTATCTGTCTATGCCTGGGCAACCTGGCAGTAACTTAGCCCACGTGCACTGTATGTCTGTGCGGTACTTTGTCTAGATCAGGCTTGTGCTTCCATACTCATCATCATCACAGACAGCATTACACCGGTAGCGCGTACCGAATGCTTAACTGCCACACAACCATGACAAAGTAAAATCCTAAAAGATGGGGAAGGGTGGGACTTAGAAAGCTACGAATGCTATTGAAGAGTAAGCACAAACAAACTGGGAAGAAGTGCCTACACTTCGAATACAGCCGGAAGCATGCGCCCGTGACATCGTCCTCCCAGCCAATCTCGCTTGGCTCCGAGACCCGTCGTGGCATGTGCGCGAATGCGCTTGCCGTGGCCTGGCACGTTTGCTTCGTACGTTTCCCGGTTTGTGTAAAGACGCGTTAAACGGTCTGGGTCAGAAAGTGGCTGCCTCATTGGTCACCAACACTGCGACATCACCCGCGGCCACTACTCCTGTGGTCACCACCGCAAACAGCGTTCCGTCAACCACCGCCTCTCCACAACAACCAGGCGCCGTGATCAGTGGACAGCATTCGAGCAACAACGCTGATGGGGCCACCGCAGGCGCCAACGCCTCTCCCAGTGCGACCTCCAATGTGCAGTCGATTGCTGCGCTCACCACACAAGCGGCCGCGGGCGGATTGAAAGCCTTAGCGGCCGATCCAAACTATCATCTTCGACAGATTTACATTTCCGCGGTTCAGGTTTGTTGTGGGTTTTTTGTTGTTGCAATATTTCAAATGTGTAGCTTCGGTAAAATAAGCATGCCCATTGCCAGGACCTGTAGGGCGGCCGGTTATTTCCAGCTTTTTATAACTGGTATTACTATTTTCCATCCCCTTATCTGTCTATGCCTGGGCAACCTGACAGTAACTTAGCCCACGTGCACTTTATGTCTGTGCGGTACTTTGCCTGGATCAGGCTTGTACTTTCATACATACATACATCCTCTGCAATGAACTTGGTACTTATATCCTCGATGTACTGCAGCATCTTATCAACCTTTAACTTCGGACATTTATTTCCCGTTCATCTGGTGACTATGGTCATTTTCACAACGGTAGGTCTCATCATTAGAGTTCATGTTTTTAAGGACTCACGAATGGCTCGAGACTTGAAAAGGCTTGATGGTTGTTTCCTTTGTGGTGCAGGGCATTGAAGCAAATTAATATCCATGTACTTATCCCATTCTTGAAGGCGGAATGTGTCGCGCTCTTGAATGTTTCAATCATATTTTCCGCCCCACTGTTCGAGCCAAAACATTTTGTCGGGCAGTTCGTAACTTGCAGCCTCCAATTTTTCATTTCATTCAAACACATCTGTGATTTATTGTCGGAGACAATAAATCATTACTTGCATGGTCAGTGTCGTTGAGGTTATCAAGCATACTTCTCTCTACCAAAAATATGATTCAATCAGAATTGGAGCAAGATACCGTCTAAGAAACGGTCTACCAGAGCGGTTAATTGTTCGGTTTCGAAACACTCTTGTGCAAACACGCTTCACAATTCGTTGTTGTGGTTCTGACATAATCATCCACTTCATGCCACTAAAATTCTTGTCTGGGTCTAAATATCATTTTCTCCACAACCGACCCTGGGTTCTCGTAATCTTGAATAGGTTTGTTTCTTAGTGGTTCTGATCTTCCAACTCGTTCACTGGGTTCAAAATTCTCGGAAGAATCTAGAAGTGTTGTGTTATGATTCATCACGCAGCCAGTATCTGAACGTTCTAAATTGATTGGCCGCCGGTAGGGAGCTGCATGCTGAACCAGGCTTGGGTCTCATTATCTGTCTAGGCCCGGGCAACCTGACAGTATCTTAGCCCACATGCAGTCTCTGACTGACTTTGCCTAGACCAGGCTTATGATTTCATACATCAGGACGTAGCTGATCTGTATTCTGATATCCGCACTCACATCCCCGGCACTTACAAACCACAAGCAGTTTCTGGTTGTTTGTCTTCATCAGTCGGAGACACTTAGTCTAGTTTCCGTAAGCCTCGAACCGCTGGACAAGTGCTATCCAAAGGTTTACCTGAATGCCGCTGTTAAATACACTTCAACAGTGCCAAGATTTCATCATCATTTTCTTACGCGTGTACTCTTGTTAAATCATTAATGACTCCGTCATTGATTAGCCCGAAACGATAGGTGAAAGCCGAATGGCTGAAAATGTAACCAAAATAAACACGACCATCACACCACCTTTTCACCTATGGCTTATTCTCGATGACACTTTGACTACCGCTCACGTTAAAGTTCTATCCATTACGCAATCCTGGCGAAGAGTGGGTTTGAAACCGTATGTATGTACTCATCATTCTTTATCCTTTGTACATCCCATCCTTGTATCTCCAGCGTCCATTCTGATTCCCACTCTCATTCAGACTCTCCTGGGGCCTGGAATCCCGGACGAATCTCCCTACAGTGCAACCGAGGACAACCCCGAGATGGGTATCTGTCTTCCCGGAGCACAGAACGCCCTGCTGGCGGTGACTTCCAAATCGTCCGCGTCCACACCACCATGTTGCCAGCCACCACCGAAGCTCGCTTCAACTCACGTGACCGCCTGTGTCTCTCAGCTGTTGCGCATGTTAGCCGAGGACACGGTTGCCAATGTTCGCATATGCGCCGCGCAAGCGCTGCAACTCATATCCGGATCGCTGGATAAAAAGTGAGACCGAAATCCTTGTCGCTTATCTTGATACATGTTGCAATGTGTCACGAGCCGATTGTGCGCTGTTGGGCAGATCTGATGGACTCTAATGATGCGTAACAGTGAAAGCCGCGAGGAAGCTCTGTCATGCGGATTTCGCTGTGCTCGTTTACAACACGGGATAGCAAGCATGTTTTATTCGAGGTGTGGGTGCCTCATCTCGGTGTGTCTATGGTATGAAAGCACAATCCTGATCCAGGCAAAGTGCCGCACAGTGAGAGACTGCATGTAGGCTAAGATACTGTCAGGTTGCCCAAGCCTAGACAGATATGAGGAAGAAAAACGAACAGGAAATGGTAGTGAGACTCCGTCTTGTTTCAGCATGCAGCTCACTATCGGTAGCCGATCAATTTAGCACGATGTTAGCCGCACCGCAGTCGGTGTGTCTTCGCCTCATCTTCAATAGAATCCGCAGCTGTTTAAGCTGCACCCTTCCCTATCTTTTTAGTGTTTTCAACGTCATGGTTGTATGGCATTCGCGGGATCCTAGAAAGTTCGAAAGGAAGCTGAATATTCCACAAATTTTCATGTCTAGAGTTTCCAAATGATAGTATTGATAAGCCATGGATCGGGATGCAATCCTTCCTGAAAATAGCCCCGTTGAATAGTTGCAGGTTGATAAACACTAGGTTTCTGCGCATTCTTTCTAACTAACGGACCAACCCCGTTTACTTTCTGCTGAGAGCATACGTGAAGCATCGCGAAGGTTTATTATTAAGTGCAAACTGGTTTCCAGTTTGAAGAACGGCTGTAAACGTTGGTGGCGTTCTTAGTCTACGGAGCCGGAATCTGCGGCACCTGTATGTTACTTCAGAAAACTGTTCCAGCTAATCTGAACTACTTGCAGTGGGTGGTTAGGCATCAGTGACGTAATACGTGAGATAGTATTTAACATGCCCTTGCTCATGGAGCGATGAGAAAAAAATTGAGCACGGTTGGACTAGTCTTCTGTTCCCTCTGATTTCTATTTCCCCCTCATTTCTGTCTAGGCCTGGGCAACCTGACAGTATCTCAGCCCATGTGCAGTCTCTGAATGTGCGGCACTTTGCCTGGATCATGCTTGTGTTTTCATACCATACAATACCCTCTGATTTAGAAAATGAAAAACCGCGCAGTCGTAAACCGTACGTGGCTTTGGATACTGTTAAATTACCCACCCCTAAAAAGATCAGAAGAGGAAAAGAGAAAATGACACAATTTAGCGCAGTGTCCAGTTCAAAAGTACTGTACGATTTTGAGGATACTGAATGCTGTACCTCATAGGCGATTTCTCTCCAATGATTCAGTATATACAATCAACTCTGAAGCCTAAGCGCCATAGGGCATCCGGTGCTGATGCCTTGGTACTTTACTTTACTTTATTGCGACTATCTCCTCCTGGAGGATGAGTCGGCTTCATTGATGTCACGGATTGCAGCCGCCCACGCTCGGCGGTTAGAAGCGAGATCCGCGCAGATTGTAAGCCAGGTCCGGTCCCACGTGCGCCATCCGTAAACCGATCGTAGACCAAGCAGCTCCACGTCCGATCTCACGGTGGCGAGCCAAGTCTTCACTTGTCCTCCGCTACGACAACGCCATTCTGCGCAGGGTGTCGGCGATAGTGTCATCCTGGTTAGTTCAGCGCCCGAGCGATGCCTTGGTTGTTCGATGATGGTGGTTGTCCCCTAGTCTGCGAACTTCACACCCAGATGGCCTGGGGAACGCGTTCCCATTTCTTAGGGTGAATCAGTAATGGCTGGCGAGATTCGTGTGACACACTCATCAGGGTATCGGTTTGAGTCGACTCTCCAAGATCTTGTATGACCTGCTGAGTGCCAAAAGGTAAGAGAGATTGCGTGAGGAATAGACTGCTTTTCGTGCGTGGTCGAAGGTGTATTGGTCAAATTTTCATACTCCTTCAGTGACTGGAGCTGCGCCACACGACTCGTGCTATTCCTTGACATCCAGGCGTCATTCAATTTGATCGATCACGAAATTCGTTGTAACTGTCTGCTGAGACACGGAGTGCCCGGAAAGTATGTGTGGATCTTAAAGGCATTATATTGCCAAACCTCGGGTAGGTTTCGAGTGTATGGACAGTTGTCGTCCTCGTTCATTATCTCCAGCGGGATGCGTCACGATCGACGATATTCTAAGGGAAACTTTAAATGGTCTGAGAGGCGCCGGAGTTGAAATTCAACCAGGCGAAGCGACTTTCGATCCAGAGTATTCGGGTAATATCGCGCTTCCTGGAGATGTACGAAGCCCTGGATCGCCTGTCACTTAAAGCTTCAAGATATGACAATTGATGTGCACCTTACAAATGTAAAATACTTACTCCGGACTGGAGCTTCTCTCTTCCATATCTAACTACCTGTGATGTCAATGTAGAACTGATTGATACCTCGGTAGTTGTATCTCCGCTGCCGGTTGTCTCGATGAAGAGATCTCACGGCGTTTGCTAACTTTGGCCATTTGTGGCGATGACGTGATTTTCACTCCACATGAAAGGTACAAACCATTTGTGCATGCCACGCTTCTCTATGGTTACTTAGTTGTTACTTGTGTGCGATTATCTCCTCCTGGAGGATGAGTCGGCTTCAATGAAGAGTCTTGGGAATTCGGGTACAAAGCGGCGTCCCCAGCACCACTCGGCGTTTGTTCGAGTCGGCTTCTCTAGCTTTTGCACAACCAACTGCGACCTGCATGGCAGCAGGGAGTTGCCAGAAAGAGGTAGTCTAACAGACTCTGTTCCAGGTTTTTCCTCAGGGTTTTCTCCTAAAGCCTTTCCCGCGATCGGGTATCCCACAAGACAGCGGTGGTTTAAAATCAGGGTTTTCCTTCCCTTAGATGAAATGCCCTCTCAGGCTAACGAGCTTCATCTGCTCGAAGCAAACTGGTTTTTAGGCGCCCATCACTCGCCCTCGCCTCTTTTCCTGTTGGTAGAAGCAGTTCCGCCGGGCTCGGAGAGCCACTCGTGCAGGCCAGAAGCTGGACTTGGTTGTCAGAGGCTATTTGAGACGCGCGCCATATGGGAGCATTTTATAAACAATGGGAGCTTATCCTCACTGCTACCCTAGGCTATGACAACCTTTGGAAAATGAGGAGATCTCACGGCGTTTGCTAACTTTCGCCATTTGTGGCGATGACGTGATTTTCACTCCACATGAAAAATAACCCATTTGTGCATGCCACACTTCTCTATGGTTGCGAAACTTGGTGTTTAATTGTTTGACTCCCTCTCACGTTTCCCGTGTCGTGTTGGATTGTGATTTGTCTCTTTTTCTGTTGCGTTAGTATTTTGTTCAGACCTTCAAAAGCAGTTATCATAACCACATCTCAGTCTGTACACAAATTTGAACAAATCTTGCCTTCACCCGACCCGACATGGGACGTGACGAGACAAATTTTCCACGCATGTTGAACGGATCAATAAATCAATAAATAAATATTTGCATTTTCATTCCCATATTCCCAACTTGCGTAACGTGTTTGTCCGGACTAAAAATAAAATTGAACCATTCTTTCCCCCCGGTGCGGAGTGACCGTCCGACTTTTTTATGTTCATCAAAGCGCGGTGCGTTTGAGTTTTGTGTTTATGTGGATGGTTGCTAAGCCTGTACCGTTTCGTATGTCGCTTGCTTGCTACTCGGAGCTACTGCTAATAATGGGTTTCAGACTAGAAGAAGAAGAAGAGTGTGTAACTGGGACCTTGCGTAAAGAGCCCATTCGGCGTCCTCAAGTATTTGACACACGTGGCATTTTGAGAGTTAGTGGTTACCGTCGCACAGGCAACGATGCTCTTCGGTGGTTGTTGTTGGCCTCCCGCGGTCGATGTCGACCATGGATGTACATCACAATCTCGTGAATGTTCATGTTCTGCAGCTTTTGGAATGACTAAACAGTCCGATTCGGGAGGAACAATCTCACCCGCAGCGCTTACAACGATAGTTTGAACTCGGTTGTATTGCATCAGTTGCACGCCGCCGGCGTGTTCTGCGTTCTGCAGCCATGAGCTGTATCTGCTCCTCCCCAGCTTGCAGACGACGCTTTACACAATGCCTCCAATGTGAGCGGTCAAGAGCAAGTTCTTCCCAACTCGCAGGGTCAATGCCAAGAACTTTCATATGTCTTTTGCAAACGTCTTTGTACCGCAAGTGCGGTCTGCCCAATGGTCAACATCCTAATTGCAACTCACCATAGAGTAGATCTTTCGGAATACATCCATTTTCCATTCTGTAGACATGACCAAGCCACCGCAGGCGGCGCTGTCGCAATAGGGTGAACATGCTCTGTAAACCAGCTTTGGAAAGCACTTCAGCGTTAGTCACTCTGTCCACCCACGATATGTTCGTAGATGGAAAGCATTCAGCTTCCGTTCGTGTCTTGCGTGGGTGGTCCAGGTTTCACTGCCGTACAGTAAAGCATTTAGTACGCACGCGCTGTACACCATCATCTTCGTCTTTATAGTCAGCTTGCGGTAGTAATCATGATATATAGCAACAGATCAACGTGCACAAATTAGGTTGGTTTGGTCGGACCAGTGACTTATGAAATGCATTCTTTTGTGATGGCACATCCCTATTGGTGCTGAATTTTTGATGACCAAACCGGTAGAGACAGCCAAAGACCCGAACTGGTAATCTTTCCGAAGTCGGCGCAACCCATATTCCGGGCTGGGGTCCCAGACATTGCTGTGGTTAGTGCCGCTTCATGATATGTCCCGAAACCGTGTTCAGCGACGGTTTTGCACTAAGCATCTTCTTGGAGTGTTTGCATAACCTTGTATTTTGTCAAGTGGAGTGACGAGGAAAGCAGTCAAAGCCGCAAGGAAGCTGATGTGGCTCTACTCGTTCACGAAATTTGATTGAATGCATGTTCCATCCGAAGTGTAAGCTCCTTACCCTGGTTTGTTTGTGCTTACTCTCCGATTGAATCCGTAGTGAAGTTAAGTTCCACTCTTCCCCATTTTTAGGATTTTACTTTTTTCATCCTTGTACGCAGTTATGCATTTGGTACCTGATACCGGTGTAATGCTGTCTCGATTGATGGCTTTCCTTGTGAATACTGTTCTAAAAATCTCGCTAGGAAGAAACTGATCCTAACTCTAATTGCAAGGGTGTGTGGAGCACAACGCCTTGTCGGGACATTAGACTAGACTAGACTCAATCAATGCATATAAGCTGAAACCGGTCTTGAAATGCTGGTGCGGGGTATTTGTGAAACGCGATACACTGCCTTGCGCAGTTTTCTCTCCCCACGGACTTTAATTTCATTGATCCATTGATGTTGCGTTCATCGTTATTGTCATTCAAGATAGCATCAGTTCATATTCTCACTGCTTTTCTCCGTATCATCGTGTGGAAAAATTCTATAATGAGATATCGCGGAGAAGTTGACAAGCTAACTGCGTATCTATAGATAAGGCTCATGCAAAATGTGGTGAAGAGCCTATAATACTTTCAAGCGACAGATGGGATTGAAGAGCGGTCGCTTACTCTGAACACCCTTCACTCGCATACGTTTTGTGATGCCGTTTTAAGCGAGGGTGAGAATTCCCTTGAAATCTAATCGAGTTATGTCTTCCTGAAACGTGGCGATCTCACCTTGCTTGACTCACTGCCTCATTGCGTCAATTTATCTTTGTCTCCAGCTGTTCTTCTTGCATAGGTTACGCTGGTTGGGTCACGTTTTACGGATGCCGGACCACCGACTTCCGAAACAGATTATTTTGCGACGCCACATCCTGATTGGCGTAAATCTCGGGTGGCCAACCGTCACATGCATAGGCAGTTAAAAACCCTTACTAAACCTTTCCAAAGTAGGACGCAGCGCGTCTTCCAGGCGGGTGTCCCCGAATCAGATGTCCAATGGCTAGTTACGCTTCAGGATATGTCCCGAAACCGTGTTCAATGGCGGTCTTGCACTAAGCATCTTCTTGGAGTGTTTGCTTAACCTTGTATGTTGTCAAGCGGAGTGACGAGAAAAGCTTGTTATGATGCATGACAGTGAAAGCCGCAAGGAAGCTGCCGTGCTGATGTCGCTCTACTCGTTCACGAAACTTGTTTGAATGCATGTTCCATTCGAGGTGTAGGCACCTCTTCCCAGTTTGTTTGTGCTTACTCTTCTATAGAAGCCGTAGCAATTTAAGTCCCACCCTTCCCCATCTTTTAGGATTTTACTTTTTCATGGTTGTATGGCAGTTAAGCATTCGGTACGTGCTACCAATGTAATGCTGTCTGCGATGATGATGATGATGATGATGATGTTCTTCCTGTGCCTGAATATGTGTTCACTTCGGATAGTGTCACGCGGGCATTTCCATTTGTTCAGTGAACTCCTCTAGTTCCATTTTCACTTACATTCGGTATTTATGATTGTTCTCCATTTTTCCGTTTCGCTCATGTCGCACTAATAATTTATTTCGTTCCAAATATTTCAACAGGATTATTCAAAAAGAGGTTTTACCGATTCTGCGAAAGGCTGTAGAATCCGACACGGACACTGACGTGCGCTATTACGCACAAGAAAGCCTGTCTTGTAAGTTTAAAGGAAATTTACGGATCTTTGTTACTGATAATTTGTTAGTAGTATATCATTTTAATTTTGAATACCCGCAGTTGTATATTTTGGGCCAGTGCTGAAAAATAACCTCGGGTGTGCGATTATATCAGCTCAATCGAGGAAAAAGCGCATATCCTGTTTCAACGTCCATTAAGTTGTGTGCACAGGCTTCGAGGACACAAGATGTTGCATTAGCCACACTACTTCCCTCGTTTTGCACACGATTTATACTTTACTTTTGTGCGACTATCTCCTCCTGGAGGAAGAGTCGGCTTCGATGACGTCACTGATTGCAGCCGCCCATGCTCCGCGGTTAGAAACGAGATCCGCTCAGATTTTAAGCCAGGTCCGGTCCCAAGTGCGCCATCCGTAAACCGATCGTAGACCAAGCAGCTCCACGTCCGATCTTACAGTGGCGAGCCAGGTCTTCGCTTGTCCTCCGCTACGACAACGCTATTCTGCGCAGGGTGTCGGCGATAGTGTCACCCTGGTTAGTTCAGCGTTCGAGCGTCTCAGGATGTGGCCAAACCATCTCAGTCGGTGTTGTCGTAATATCGAACTCAGGCGAGGGATATCGAAACAACGATGGCGAACCTCGTCATTCGTTACTCGCTCACCCCATCGAACATTGAGGATGCGTCGGGGACACCAGTGGTCGAAAACCTCTAGTTTCCGCGTATCCTCCACCCGCACAGGCCACGTCTCGCATCCATAAGTGAGAACTGGGCTAAAGCAATTTAAACCTTTGTAATTACATCTCTACAACTTCGTACCAAAGAAATCCCTTGGATCCCACATAGCTGATAGGAAATAAATACCAGCATCCTATCTGCCACGTTCTCAATACTGATAGGTTGAGTGTTCTCCATATCCTGAGAGTACTCAAATCATTTCTTTTTAATCAATCCGTTTAATTGGCTAGACTGAATGAATGAATGAAAGCACATGCCTGATCCAGGCAAAGTGCCGCACAGTCATGGACTGCACATGGGCTAAGATACTGTCAGGTTTCCCAGGCCTAGACAGATATAAGAATGAAAATAGAAATGGCAGTGAGACCCCAGCCTGTTTCAGCATGCAGCTCACTACCAGTGGAAACTCAATTTAGCGCGGTGTTAAATGTACATCCGTATGGGTAGATTTTCTTCATCGGGGTAACTTCATTCTATCGTGCCTCAGTACACGTTTTTATTCGATTTGGATTCTTTCGCTATTGTGAATCTACGGATGTTGGTGGTTTAGAATTCGCTTTCTTGTCCCTCCTGCTTGACTTTGAGGTGCATCCAGCCGAAGCATATTGATTTTAGCGCGCGCACCCTTCTACTATCTCTTGTCAGAGAAGCCACGCGAACATGCCTTGGAATATATTTGGGTGTAGATAAAATTTATCGGATCATTTTTTTTCTCTGGAAGCTTACTCCATCACCAGCCCTATATCCTCAGCTTCTTCTTAAACATTTTTTTCCTTTTTCACGTCCTTTTCAGTACTTGCGTCGTAATTGGGCTTCTGCGCGCGCGCGCTTCAAACAATTCATCTTCCGATTCTATACCTCATTCACATTCGTGTACCGCTTTTGAAGATGTCCCGAAAAATAACATTTGAACAATGGAGGTCGCCACACTCACCCCCCTGCCCTTCCCACAGACGCTTCTTTCGACTTTTTTGTCGTTTCCCGGTTCGCGTTATCAAAGTACAAATTCTTCTCATCTCTCCACACACACATACTCATCATACTACAATCTCGATTGTCAGCTTGGTTTCGCTTGTCAACCCTCCCTCTCTCGGTTTTTCTTTTACTCGCTGTTCATACTTTTTTCCGTTTTGGTGAGTTAGTAATCTTTGAAAACGGGATAACGCATCCTCCTCTTTTCATGGTGGGGTTCATATCATACTTGTACCAAGGTTGCAAGGTCATGATGATAGGACGATTTCCATTCACATGCAACCCTGTGTTCATTTTTCCCTCAGTCTTCGGTGAGCTGTTTCATTTAGCTGGGCATGTTCAGTGGGTGAACCAGGTCCCTGTTGTGTATGGCTCTGGTCGAGTTGTACTTTATCAGATGTACTTTTCAAATAGTCTAGCTTTAGTGTGCATGGCAACCACAAATTACCATGTTATTCACTTACTATCGCCTTGCGTGTTACCGTGGCTTCGTGACGGTTACGTGGACTAGTCTGTCTGTCGTGCCAAGTATTCGACAAACGCTGTTCCAGAGGTTGTCATAGCCCGGGTGGCAGTGGGGATAAGCTCCCACTGTTTATAAAATGCTCCCATATGGCACGCGTCTCAAATAGCCTCTGACAATCAAGTCCAGCTTCTGACCTGCACGAGTAGCGCCCCGAGCCCGACGGAACTGCTTCTACCAACAGGAGAAGGGGCGAGAGCGAGTGACTGGCGCCTGAAAACCAGTTTGCTTCGGGTAGATGTAGCTCGTTTGTCTGGAAGGGTATTTCATCTAAGGGAAGGAAAACCCTGATTTTAAACCTCCGCTGCCTTGCGGGATACCCGACCATGGGAACGGCTTCGGGATAAAACCATGAGGAAAAATCTGGAACAGAGTCTGGTAGACCACCTCTTTCTGGAAACCAGTTGCTGCCTTGCAGGTCGCACTTGGTTGTGCAAAGGCTAGGGAAGATAACTGGAACAAACGCCGAGTTGTGCTGGGGACGCCGCTTTGTACCCAAATTCCCAAGACCCTTCATTGAAGCCGACTCATCCTCCAGGAAGAGATAGTCGCACCAAAGCAAAGTAAGTACCGTAACGATGATCTGCGTAAGAATCTCTTTGGTAGTAGTGTTGATATGAAGAATCAGTTCGACCATCACAGGTTACGCTGGTTGAGTCACGTTTTACGGATGCCGGACCACTGAATTCCGAAACCGATTCTTTGTGCGACACCCGACATCCCGATTGTCGCAGATCTCGTGGTAGGCAAACCGTCACAGACTAGTATTGTCTAGTCCAAGCAAAGTGCCACACAGTCAAAGACTGCACATGGGATAAGATACTGTCAGGTTGCCCAGGCCTAGCAGATATGAGGGGGAAATAGAAATGGTAGTGAGACTCCAGCGTGTTTCAGCATGCAGCTCACTACCGTTGGCCAATCAATTTAGCACGGTGTTAGCCGCACAGCACAAAACATGCTGCACGATTGCACATCTGTGCACTCTAGTATCCATTCCAAAGTTGACGCATCCCGCGTTGTTGTTCGTGGACAAGTCAAGAGAGTGAACCGGTCGATATTGTGTATCGCTGATCGTGTCTTGTACTGCATCATGTCAGTTTGATACACCCGCTGGTTATCAAATGTACTTTTGACCGTGGAATCAATCTTTCAAATAGTCTCGCTTTGTTGTGTATGCCAATTACCAGTTGATTCCTATCAGCATGCTGGGGCTACGTGGCGTGTCTGTCTGTCGTGCTAGTGCGAAGATGTAGTGTTGTGTGGGATGTTGTTGCCTCTTCTTTGTGTATGAAATTAGAATCCTGATCCAGACATAGTGCCATATAGATCACACGTGGGCGACGATACAGTCTGTTTGCCCAGTCCAAGGAAGATATAAGGCAAAATGGTATTGTTTCCCCCTGCTGGTCAATGCAAATCAATATAGAGCGGTGTTTGCTCTGCAGTGCAGAAGTACTGTACGATTGCACTTCTATACAACCTCTCCTCAATACTCGGGAGCTAAGTAGTAATTGCAAAGATGTGCGATACTATTGTGCTGTGCAGCTAATACCGTGTCAATAGAAATTAGGTGAATGTAGAAACTCGATGCCATTTTTTCTTTATCTGTCTAGACCTGGACAAGCTTACATTCTGACTATGCGGCACTTTGCTTCAGCCCAGACTATGGATTCCATCGTGTAGGTTGCTTGAAAAGCTTAAGCTCCCAAATTATTTATCCATGCTTCTGATCTCAACAGGCAAGGTCGAATGGTGCTCACAGCTTGCAAGTTGTGTGCTATTGATTACAAAAAATCACTTTGATCAATACAATGTAAATCAAAATCTCGTTTCATTATCGAACACATGTCACCGCTTGTATAAATCAATCAATGCATTGGGGTCGGCCGTATCGATTAGTTTTAAATCGAATCATTGACTGAATGGCGTTTGACGATCTCTAGATGTTCGGTGAGCTTACCTAGTAGATCGTGGACGCTTTGAGACCAAGCTAGATGTGTCGATTGATTTCCTTGTAGATTCATGGTCTCCCGGCAAAAAAATTAGATGTGCTAGCCACTTGTACCCTCATGAATTGACCAGCACCAGTAGAATTCAGCGAGGCTATTTGTGCGAACTGGGATCTGCTAGTCATCGTTAGAGGTGTGATCTTTGTACAGTTCAAGTTTCGATTCTCGGACTTGGTTAATTATCTGTCTGTCGCAAGGAAGCTGTCTTGGTGAAGTCACTCTACACGAAACTCGAATGAATGCCTGTGCCATTCGAGCGTTAGGCACATCATACCAGTTTGTTAGGGCTTACTGCTCAGTTCTGATCCATGACGTCCTGTTTGCCGACGATGCAGCCATCATTGCTCACTCGCAATGGATTGTTTACCGTCGGCATGCAGACTGGGTTGACAATCAGCAGGGGTGAAACCAAAGTCCTGGGTCAAGGATCATTACTATTAAAAATTCTCAGCTTAAAACAATACATCATCTCACATATCTTGGTTCAACCGTTGCGGATAACCTAGATCGAAAAGCGGATTAGCAGAGCAGCTGCGATCTTGGCCCGTGTCTGGGTCAATCCCTAGTAAAGAGGATGGTACACAGTGTGTGCGTACTAAATGCTTTACGGTACGGCAATGAAACCTGGACCATCCACGCAATACACGAAAGCTGAATGTTTTCCATTTAAGGAGTGTCCGTTGCATCTTGAACATATCGTGGATGGACAAATGCTGAAGCGCTTTCTAAAGCTGGTCTACAGAGCATGTTCACCTTGCGACAACACTGCTTATACTCGTTGGGTTATGATTACAGGATGGAAATTATAGTCTTATTTCATACTGGATGATGAGTTAAAATCAGTCGACTACTGGGCAGACCGTGCTGTCGGTTCAAAGAGATATGAAATCTCTTAACATTGACGCTACGAGTTGGGAAGAACTTGCTCATGACCGCTCACTTTGGGGGCATTGTGTAAAGCGTCATCTGCAAGCTGGGGAGAGCCGATACTGCTGAACGTAGATCACTCCGTCGGTGTGCAACTGGCTATCGCTGTAGCGCTGCGCGAGAAATTATTCCTCCCGAACCCGTCTGTTTCCTTATTTGATACACTGCGTGTTCCATCGTCCCCAGTATTCTCAGCAGCAGCAGCAACCGTGTTTTCCCATCGTCATCAGTACGAACAAAAATCGAATTGGGATATATTCTTGAATCGCTAGCAACAGTACCTCCTAACATTGTGGAACAAGAAGCCGACATGCGCTTCTGATGTGCATATATGGTCGACATCGATCGAAGGAGGCCAACAACAACAACTCCTCAAGTCCCATGCTATCGGTGTAATGCTGTTCCTGATGATGATGATGTTTTTGCGTATGACGGACTGATGCCTGAAAGCAAATCAACAGAAAGTGAGTCTTAAATTAGGAAATGCATGTTGTTGTTGGCCTCCTTCGGTCGATGTCGACCATGGATGTGCATCACAAACGCGTGAATGTTCAAGTTTTGCAGCTTTTTGAGTGACTAAACAGTCCGATTCGGGAGGAACAATCTCTCCCGCATCGCTGGCAACGATAGTCAGAACTCGGTTGTATTGCGTTAGTTGCACGTCGGCGGCGTGATCTGCGTTCAGCTGCCAAGAGCTGTATCTGCTCCTCCCCAGCATGCAGACGACGCTTTACACATAGCCTCCAATGTGAGCGGTCGAGAGCAAGTTCTTCCCAACTCGCCGGGTCAATGCCACGAGCCTTTCATATCTCTTTTGCAAACGTCTTTGTACCGCAAGTGCGGTCTGCCCAATGGTCGACTTCCTAGTTGCGGGCAAATGTTTAGCTAAAACTTGAGGAAGCTCCGTAGGTAGATGGGCCTGCGTTGGTCTAATGCTCGATAGTCCGTCCTGAAATTTGCCGTTCCATGTTCATTGCGCATGTTGGATAAACATGCTTGACCTCCTCCCCAAGGCTTTGCCATATTCGATGGAAAAGTAAAATCTGAACTATTACCTCTGCCACTAACCGATTCCGAAGGAAGCGTCGGCCATATGTTTCCAATGATCGCACCACGCGGCTAAGTCCCAGCTACTCAGTTTATGCTTTGGCTCGTTTTACACGTGACGCTCGATACCGGAATACAATGATGATGCCATGCCCCCCAGCCCATGTACAAAGCAAAAACGAACACCACTTGTGCGAGTCATTGGTTTGCTTACAAATCAGATGAGGCTGCGGACAAAATCAGCGAAAAGACAGACAGAGAAAGAGAGAAAGAAATCGATTAAAATAGTGATCAAATGGCCAGGGCGAACTCCTCCTCATGCCGCCAACATATCTCGCTCGTGATGACGGTGAAACATGCGACGTTAGACGGAAATGTAAAGAGGTTAAACAGGGCTTGAATGGTGCTGCTGGTCGCACAGAGATTTTGGAGATAGCAAATACCTACAAAAACAGTTAAACACGTGGCCGTATAACACACACACAGGCACTTTGCAGACGGTTCGGTGTGTATTGTTGGTTTTTGGGAATATCACGTGACAATAAAATCAATCCAAGAGTAGAAGTTGGGAGAGGGGTGGGGTGGGGTTGCTTGCTTGCTCAAATGAAAGACTGTGAAAGCGGCGTGTGTGAGTTCATTTTGTTGCGAGAAAATAGCCGTTAAAAGAGTACAACGATGACGACAAATTGCGGGCAAACAATCGGGGAGGATTGTTCGCGAAAAAAGTCACAAAAAAATCGATAGACGGATGGTGAAAAAATGAATGAGAAAAATAAGGCATGAGACCGACGCAATCTAGCATAAACATGATTTTTTTCTTTCAAAGATACCATAAACTCGCGGATGACGAAAACCTAGAAGAGGATCTGCATTCTGGGGGTTGGCGGAAGTTCCAGCCATTTTGGTTAAATAGATAGGTGGTGGAATTTGAACGACGGGAAGGGGGGAGATGATGAGGAGAGGATAATCTGATGAGGTTGACACACGTGGGTCGCATCCGGTGCCAGGGTGCTGAAAGGGGAGAGGAATGGAGGCATTCGATTGAGGACGGTAAAAATAATAATAAGTATGTATGAACAAAGTAATGTGTTGCTCACATCCCCATCCCTTACATACCACTACCGGTTTCTGGCTGTTTGCCGTCATCAGGTGGAGACAGTAAGAATGTATGTTTGCCTCATCCATGAAAAGTGTCGCACAGTCAGACTCCAGGTGGGCTAAGTTACTATCATATTGCCAAGCTGAGAGTTCAGCGTCCGTCCGCATGCAGCTCAACCGGTGGCAAATCAATTCAGCGCGGTGTCAGCTGCACAGCACTGTACACCCGACCACAATAATA
>JACCGJ010017936.1:0-19259 GCA_013407085.1 Atriophallophorus winterbourni
GCTGTTTGTCGGAAACACGCATGCATAACTCTAGCTCAGTTACACGATTGTCTAACCCTTCCAACTTACGTAAGTCACACTATCTACGTTTGTCCACTGATGACGATGCCATGGTATCTGGTCAAGCTGGTGTCGGAATCGTCTTGAGTGAGCGAGCTGAGGTCGCACTGTTAGACTGGATCCCAGTCGACAGTCGCCTTTGGGCAGTAAGACTACAGGGTTCGTGCAAAAAAGGCCGATTTCGCAACCAATCCCGCGACCTGTTTGTGGTTGCTGCCTATGCACCGACTAATTGTAGCTCTGAACGTGACAAGGATGAGTTTTATGGAAGATTACAAGAACTCATTAGACTTGCATCGATGAGTGACATCGTTGTCCTAGCTGGAGACATGAATGCACGTGTTGGCCGTCTATCCTTAAACGAGCATTTCGTGGGTGGACGGTTTGGTCTCGATTGTCATCGTAATGACAACGGCGAAAGATTGCTTAACTTGTGCTCAGAGCACAGACTGTACCTTGCCAGCACTAACTTCCGCCATTCGAAGCGTCACTGCTCCACCTGGAGATCTCCATCGGCAGCCTTGTTCACGCAAATTGACCATATTGCTATCAGCTACTCCTGGCGAGGGAGTGTGCAAGATTGCCGCTCTTACTGGGGCACCTGTCTAGAGTCCGATCATGCGTTAGTCTGTGCTAAGCTCTCGATGCGTTTTGGTGGGAAACGTAGAAATGTTGCTAGGCTTAACGATCTCCCGGTTCTCCGAGGGTTTCAGGCCAATTTGAGTCTGCATCTGTCTACAGTTCCCCAAAATAGTATCGATGACCAATGGAGTGGGATTCAAACCTCCTTGGAAACAGCCGCGTTGGATAGTTGTGGGTTGACATCCCGTGTAGCTCAGCACTGGGTTTCTGCGAATTCTCTCCAATTAATGGACCAACGTCGGTTGCTTTCTGCTGATAGCATACATGATGCGTCACAAAGGCTTATTAAACGTAAACGTTACCAGTTTGAGAACCGACAGGGAAAGTTGGTGGAGTTCTAAGGCTACGGAAATGGAATCTGCGGCAGCTGTAGGCAATTTCAGAAAATTGTTCCAACTCATCAGAACAACTGGAAGCGGGCGACCAGTCATCAGTGAGTTGATACGTAAAGCAGATGGTTTGCCAGTTTTTAACATGCACAGACGCATGGAGCGATGGGCAGAACATTTTGAAGCACAGTTTAACTGGCCTTCTGCACCCACTGATTTCGAGAATACGGAACACTGGACCCCATGGTCGATTTCTCTTGAGGCTCCGACTCAATCAGAGATTTACAGTGTAGTCCGGAGCCTTAAGCGCCATCGGGCATCAGGTGCTGATGCTTTGCTTCCGTCATTGTTCAAAGATGGCGGTTTCGCTTTAGTTCGCGAACTTCAAGAGCTGTTCACCAACATATGGGCTGAGGAACGCGTTCCGATCCCTTGGAGAAAATCAGTAATTGCTCCGATTTTCAAAAAGGGACGGCGCGATTCCTGTAAAATCATCGGGGTATCAGTCTCATTTCAGTAGCTCCTAAAATACTGGCGTCCATTCTGCTTCACCGATTGAGTACCAAACGGGAAGAGCAAATCCGTGAGGAGCAAACTGGGTTTCGTGCCGGCCGAGGGTGCTTAGATCAAATTTTCACACTCCGTCAGTTACTGGAGCAACGCCACACTTTTCGTAAACCAACTATCGTGGTATTCCTTGACATCCGAGCGGCATTCGATTCAATCGATCGTGAAAGTCTTTGTAACTGTCTACTGAGACATGGAGTGCCCGAGAAGTATGTTTGGATCTTGAAAGCATTATATTGCCAAACTTCGGGCAGGGTTCGAGCGTACGGACAATTGTCGTCCTCGTTCAATATCTCCAGCGGGGTGCGGCAGGGCTGCCCTATCTCGCCGTTTCTTTTTAACTTCGCGATCGACGATGTCCTGAGAAAAGCTTTAGCTGGCCTGGTGGGCACAGGTGTTGAACTTCTGCCGGGTGAGCGAGCGACCGATCTAAAGTATGCCGATGACATCGCACTTCTGGGAGATGATCCTCATATAATGCAACAAGCCCTGGACCGCCTGGCACTTGGAGCTTCAAGGTATGGCATGTGCTTTGCGCCTAACAAGTGTAAAACATTTACTCAGGATTGGAGCGGCTCTCTTCTGAACCTAACCTGTGCGATGTCAATCTTGAATTGGTCGACAGTTTTGTTTACCTTGACAGTTGTATCTCCGCTGGTGGTTGTGTCGAGGACGAGATCTCACATCGTGTTCGCAAAGCGGGTGCAGCGTTTGCTAACATTCGCCACCTGTGGCGTCAACGCGATGTTTCACTCCATACTAAAGACCGAGTGTACAACGCAGTGGTGCGTGCTACACTCCTTTATGGCTGCGAAACCTGGTCTATCCGAGCGGAAGATGTCCGTCGGCTTTCTGTTTTTGATACTCTTGCCTGCGTAGAATCGCTCGCATTCGGTGGCAGCATCGTGTTACAAATATAGATGTCTGCAAGCGGGTGTTAGGACCAGGTGGTCACGGACTGAGAGAAATGCTGATGCTTGCTCGCTTGTGATGGTTGGGACATGTATTAAGAATGCCTACTCACCGTTTACCGTACGGCGCCTTATTCGCAGAGCCTAACAGAAGCTGGGAGAAAAGATCGGGTAGCCAGTTTATGACGTGGCGCGTTGGGATGAAGAAACTCACCGTAGCGCTAGGCTTAGTTGGGTGTATTCGTTTGCCTGCGTTAGGTCCAAAAGCTCCACCTAATAGTTGGCTGAAAACCTTACGCGATATAGCTAAAAACCGAAGTCAGTGGCGCCAGTGTATTTTATTTTGTCAAAATTTTTTATTTGGTATTATTTTACATTAAAAAAAGCACAAAACGAAAACAAAACAAAAAAACCAAAAAATTGCATGCAGTGAAACTACAATAACAAGCTGCTTTTTTGTGCATTTACTTTTGCGTATTTCGCTTGCCTGCTTTCCCTTTTCCACGCGCTTGCTTATCTGCTTTTCCTGCTTCATATTGCTTGACACTTTGTCTGGCTCCAGACTTGTGCTTCATGATGATGATGATGATGATCATGATACGGATGCTAAAGAAGTGCGTCCTGGATTCGAGCCTGGTGTGCTGTTTACTTAGCTTAAGACTCTGCCCTCGTGTACCAACCAAATGAGAGAACCGGAATAAGTCATCGAATTCGAGACAGCTTAATCCTTTGACAACCTTAAAGGTTTCTATGAGATCCCCCCTAAGTTGCCTCCTCCTAAGCGAGAAAAGTCCTAGTGCTAATAGACGATTTCCATAATTGGTGTATGCTAAACCCTCGATCATGCGAGTGGCCAGCTTCTGTACCTTTTCTAGCTGCACGCTATCCTTCTGGCAATACGGCTTCCAAGCGTGGATACAGTATCCTAAATGTGGCCTTACTATTGCCTTGTAGAAGGGCAATAGCAAGTGAGGGCTGAACGTAGTCGAAAGAGTTCCCTCCTGGCCCTTTGAGCCGCAGCAGCACATTGGTCAGCCCACCTAAAGTTTGCGAAGACTACGATTCCTAGGTCCTTAGTAGACTTTACCCTACGGAACTCCGTGTAAGCTGAGGGCGTAGCGAAAATCATGTTGCCTGCCAGTGTGGAGAGCAAGTGCCTCTTATATACGATAAGGGGAAGGTCCCACTTACCCGCACATGCTGTTACAGATTCCACCTCATTTACCAGATCGGAGTTATCCGACCTACCGACAATTTTAACGTCGTCAGCAAACATATAACAGGGTGAGCGCAGTTGGCTGGCTAGGTCGTCAATGAAGATGAGGAAGAGCAACGGCCCCAAGACTGAGCCCTGAGGAACCCCACTCGTTATATGCGCATTTGCGGAGTAAGTATCATCTACCCTGACAGTAAAGGAACGGTCGCTAAGAAATGCTCGATTTCAGCCCAGAATGTTCTCTGATACTCCTATGGCTGAGAGTTTGAGAAGCAAGAGCCTATGGTAGACTGAATCAAAAGCCTTACTATAGTCGAGATAGAAGACTTCTACAGCTATACCATCATCCATCCTCTTAGTAACCTCGTTTAGAAAGCTCAACAAATTTGTCAGACATGACCTACCTTTTAGGAAGCCGTGTTGTGCGCCATTCAAAAGAGAGTGTTTGGTTAGATATCCACATATTTTATCGCGGATCAATCTTTCCATAACCTTACATAGTACACTAGTGAGGCTAACCGGGCGGTAATTATTGACCGCCGAGGAAGCTCCTCACTTATGGATAGGTACTACAACGGCTGTTCTCCAGTCTAAAGGAAGGGTGCCCTGACTGAGGGATGATGTGAAAAGTTCTGTGATCGGCACAGCTAACATAGGCGCTAGCAGTCTGATCATTCGTGGATGGATGCTATCGGCCCTGCCGACTTGTTGTAAGCTAGGCTGGCCAATATATTCTCGACATTGTGTATCTCGAATGTAAGGTCAGTGCAAAGGGGGCGATCAGCGAGTACACATTGAAGTGATGGCGCAGAGCGTTCGAGTTATAATCTCGGCGTTGTACGCCTTGAAAATGCGAGGAAAACAATTAAGCCTTTTCAGTGCTTGCAATGACGGCTGAGCCATCGTCCCTTCTCAAGGTACCTACACCTTTTCGTGTTGACCCTTTAGATTGAACGTAGCTGTAGTAACGTTTTGGATGAGTATGGGCCTCTTGAGCGAGTCTCATTTCGAAAGAAATCTTTGCTCACGTATCTTGGAAACAGCTATATTTCGCGCTTCTTTGTAACGGGCCCAAGTCCCACATGAGAGTGAGCTCATAACGCCTCCATTTTGCGTCGCGGTGACGTACGCTACGGGAAACTGAGGCTGACCACCATTGAGGTTTACCTTTTTTGCGAACGGGTAAGAGAGGAGCGAATCGATCCTGAAGTTGAAGGATGTTATTCTTGATCTGCCCCCACATCCCATCCACATGGTCAATGTTTTGCCATGAGAGTAGCGCTGCTGCCTGTAATAGGGCAGCAGGGTCGATCCAATGGAAGCATCGAGACACCTTAAGTGGGTGTTTACCAAATGTCAGAAGTAACTCGCAGGCTAACACTACATGGTCGCTCTTTCCTTGTGGTGGCAGTAAGATCAAATTTTGTATACCGCTTTCGGAAGTTAAAATAACTAGGTCAAGAGTAGCCGGAGACTGACCCTCGCGGAATATAGTTGGTTCGTTTACGTGTTGGTAAAGTGCATGGGAGTGTAGCCAGCCAGAAAATTGTTGGTGATTCCTGGGGCATGTGGGGTTTGGTACTCCCAGTTTATTTCGGGTAGATTAAAGTCGCCGAAGTCTATATTCCTCTATATTCAAATTCAATGGAACGTTCCCTGAAACCCGATCGTTTAGACGCTGATCCAAGCAACGCTGATTCGGCAAAATTGTGGAATTATTGGTTCCGCACATTCAACAGTTTCATTAATGCTATCGAAGGCTTGAATCCAAACAAACTTGATATACTCATTACGCATCTCGCTTCTCATGTTTACGATTATATATCTGAATGCCCCTCGTACGAGGATGCCGTTTCGACACTTCAGCCTTTATTTGTTAAACCGAAAAATGAAGTTTTCGCACGTCATCTTCTGGCTACTTGCAAACAAGAAAATGCCGACAATTTAGATCAGTATTTTCAGAGAATCATTTTCCTGGCCAAAGACTGTAATATTCACGCTGTTTCGGTCGACGAGTATCGTGATGATCTTATGTGAGACGCTTTCATAACCGGCTTAAGCTCAAATCACATCCGTCAACGGTTACTTGAACAATCATCTTTATCTTTTCAATCTGCTTTTGACCACGCTCGGTCTATTGATTTGGCTGAAAAGCAATCAAAATCATTCAATCATACTTTCCCCTCTTGTGCTTTTTTAGACACCAACTCATCTATTAAAAACGATCCATGTACCACTGCTACACCGGAATTTATAGCCGCTGCACCGACTATTGAATGCTTTTTCTGTGGATTTTCGAAGCACCCTCGCATACGTTGTCCAGCTCGAGATGCTTTATGCAAAAACGGTGGGATGAAAGGACACTTTCAAAAAGTGTGTATGTCCAAAATTAATCATTCTCCGGTCTCCTCAAGCAATCTTTCTCGAGTCACATCGACCACTTCACCCGAATGTTTATCTAAGACCGTGGTGAAAGTATACGTGAATAATCAAATCCTAGATGCTCTCATTGACACCGGTAATTCTGACAGCTATATCTCTGCCTCTGTTGTTTACACACATCAATGGATTATTGCGCCGTCTCACAACACTGTAACCTTGGCTTCAACCCTTCTTTCTAGTAACACAATCGGACATTGTAACGTTTCTATCAAGCATCAGGATACAATATACGACAATTTTAAACTGTCGGTCTTACCTGGTTTATGCGCCGATGTGCTTCTCAGCCATGATTTTTTACATTTACACGAAAAAGTTGTTATTCATTTTGGGGGTGCCAAACCACCACTGAACATATGTGGACTTGCTATTGCTCGTGTAGAATCTCCATCCTTATTCACACACCTGTCGCCTGATTGCAAACCTATACAGTTCTCTGTCGTGTATCAGTGCATGTTGTACTCTGATATAGACGAATAAATTGTCGTGAGTAGAGCAACCACAAAGTGAAAAGAGTAGTCGTGGATAAAGCCGGGCTTTATTCGTCTATATTAGAGTACAGCTATAATAGAGCAGAGAATGCGATTAGCGATGAATTATAATAACAGATGAATTAATAACACAAAATACACGACACGAAGATTACAACACGTGGTGCTACGGCTAAAAGAGACGAGAGCTTTATTTGCAAAAGAGCATCTTCTTCCAAACTAGTGCTCGGACAACGGTAGACGCAGCTTACAACTATACGCGTGCATCCATGCATGAGCAAGGCCCATTCGTTGTAGAAAGAGAAATACTTTTCTCGAAGAAAATAGCGTTATCAATAATGAGCAACGCCCCTCCTGCTAGCTTACCCAGAGGTCGATCGCTTTTTACGGCGCTATACCTATCCGCGATTGAAGCGGGTATGTGGTCATCATGAGACTACCATGATTCCGTGACACCCACAATTTTGTAGTGGGTGTCGTCAACAATACAGAGGAGTTCAGCTCATTTATTTCTAATGCTACAAGCGTTTGTATAGAACAGACGAGCACTATCATATGGGGCCAGACTCCCGGTGTTTGGGCTACCCAAGAGCTGCTTCGCGTTTTTTGAAGGCCGAGTTTCATCAAGAAATACAGCATTCGTTCTTGAAACAGACGACAACTCCTGGCATCCATTCTCATCTTCGTGATCTGTGTCACTACAACTCAACCATGGTTCATCCTCTAAAGGACGTAGCACGACAGTGGCGCTCTTCAAGTTGAAGTATAAATAAATAAATAAATATTTTATTCTTGGAATTCCAAGGCATGCTAAGCATGATCGCTAATTATCAAAGTTGTTTGTATACATAAAGCATAAAAATGGACAATAATTATTAACATTTTCAAGGTCATACGTGCTAATAATTTTTCGTTCGTTAAAATTGACCAGGTAAATGATAATCAAACAGTTTTACAGGAACTCAATATATGAGCAGTTGTTGCATGAAAAGAAAATCGGGTGAGGGGAGAAATGATACGAAGAATATTGAAGAAAAATGGTCCGGAACATCGAAGATGCGAGGAATCTCGAAGAGAGAGAATCTTCAAAAATGTTTAGTTGGAACAGGTTATTATTGTCGAATATATGTTTTAAATGGAGAGTGTCTTTTCGTGGGTATTTGTAGAAGATTTGGCGTCCCAGTGTTGATTCGTTTGTGAACCTGAATTATTCATATGGATGTAGAGAGGTGATCTGGAAAATAGATACTAAGGGACGGAGTAACTGTTCACTATGAAAGTTGAAAAACTGATATCACTGTTAATATTCAGCAATGCCATGATTGTATAGTTCATCTAATGAGACATCTAGGTTGAGAAGTTTCATTAATTTTTCAACTGTGAGGAATGAATTTAGATGTGATTTAAAATCACATAGTGAGGTACAAAGTCTTATATTTTTCGGAAGAATATTCCAGAGTTTAGCGTATTTATTTAGGTAAAAGTTACTTCTTACTTTCGTACAGGATCTAGGTAATTCCACTAGATTATCTTGATTTCTTAAGTTATATCTAGAACCTTGTCGGAAGCGAATATACGAATTTATATCTATATTATCAGAAGATATTATTCTAAAGAACAGTATTAGGTTGTGTCTAATTCTACGGAACCATAGTGGTTCTAGCTTGAGCTGCGTACATCTTTCTCTATATGATTGATTCGAGCTATATCCGGTGATTGATTTGGTAAATGTACGTTGTACTTTTTCCAAAAGGATGGTATCGGTTTTATTCATACTGCTATATATTATATTACAGTAATCAAAGAGTGGTATGGTGAAAAGTTTATAAAGTTCTAACTTACAGTGTGGGAGAGTAAAGAACTCATGAATCATATTAACACTTTGCTTTGCTTTTGAGATCACGTGATGTATATGCTCGTTGAATGTAAGCGATGCTGAATATTTGAACCCAAGATCACGTGTGCAATCGATAATTTGAATAGGATTACCATTAAGAAGGATTGAGTTATCAGGAATTGTACATCTTAAAGGCATCAACTTAGATTTTTCTACAGAAAATGAGAGACCATTAATTTTAGCCCATTTGGATAATGCATCCAAATCTTTGTTTAGTCTGGCAATGTAAGTTTGTGTTTCAGAAGATGGGAAGGAAATTACTACTTTCATGTCATCTGCGAACAAAAATAGTTTACTATGAGAGACAACTGTATGTACATCATTTATGTATAGGAGAAAAAGTAATGGACCTAAAAAACTGCCTTGTATCACGCCACTGTGAATCGGCAAGGTGCGCGATCTGTGACCATTAACCTCAACACAGTATGTGCGATCTGTAAGAAAAGAAGTGAGCCAAGAATGAAGATTGTCACCTATTCCAAATGAACTTAGCTTAGATAGTAATAGGTTATGCGGTACTGTGTCAAAAGCTTTGGTTATATCAAGGAAGACAACTATAACTGAAAAGCCAATTTCAATTGAACTTGTGATGCAGTCTAAGTATTCTAGCTGGCAAGTAATGCAGGATCTTTTGTTAAGGAATCCGTGCTGTGCCTTAGAAAAGAAACTAGGTGTCAGGTATTCAAGCATAGCTTTCTTTACAATTTTTTCAAATAATCTTGATAAGAAGGCTGTATGATTTATTATTCGGTAGTTAGTAACTAAGTGTTTTGAGCCAGATTTGTATCTAGGTATAACAATTAGGTGTTTCCATTCTGCCGGAAAGGTACCAGATTCAATAGATGCGTTAAATACGTTAAGCAGGAGAAGTTGAAAGTCTTTACCACCCATTTTGCATATGGCTGGAGGTATGCCTGCTGTGTCAGGTTTAAGACTGACAGTTGATTGCTGACATAATTTATTTATGTCACTCAGGTTTATACTCAAAGTATTTAGTGTTTTCGGCGAAGAAAGATGACTGGTTGTGTAAACGTAGTTTGAATTGTTGTAGGTAGAGTTAAAGTAAAGAAGGAATTCTTCGCAGATAGCATCAGGTGAACTAACAATTGTTTCAACTGCGGATGAATTACAATATTTGATAATGAAATCTATGTTGCTGGGTGAGTTGGATGATCTTAACTTGAAAAGTTTACTTAGTGATTTCGGCTTATCCTGACTTATAAAAGCTTTGTTTTCGTCGGCTCTAAGTGTGCTATCTAAAGCATATCTGTGACTTCTTGATAGTTCATAAGAACGAAGAAGGGCGAATATGTCATGTGTTTTTACAGCAACGGAATGTAGTTTCATCATTTTCTTTTCTATTTTCTGGGCTTTCGTTAATTTTGTGTGCCTAATGAGCTTATATGATGCCTTCATAAGTAACCCTTTCAATTGTGAATGAAATGTTGAAGAGACTGTTGTGAAATCACTAGAGAGGAAGAATCGGCTCCAGTCTTCTGTTCTAATGAATTCTGACAGTAGATTCCAGTTAATGTAGTTGTAGGTATGCTTATTATTAGATGGTTGCGAAGAATTGACAGAAGTTGTGGCGCATATTATTTGGAATGATAATATTCTATGGTCACTGTTAAGGAAAGATGGAATTACTTTCAGGTTAGCTGGAATAAGGTTCAGAGTGAAGACTAGGTCTAAGATATTGTCATTTCTTGTAGGTTGGTCAATAAATTGCTTATATCCTAGTAAGTCAATCGTTCTAGTAAAAGGTGTATAGCAGTTGTGATGTGCATGATCGTGCCAGTTTAATTTTGGCATGTTGAGGTCACCAGCAATAAGCTTATATTTCGTGTCGTGTAGAGATGCTTCTATAAACGCATTAATTAAGGAATCCATTTTAGAGATGCTTGAAGACGGTGGATAATAAATACAACCTATTAAGAGATCTAAGGATGGTAATACAATCCATGTTGAGTCTTCTAGTTCTGTCAAACTAGGTGAAGTAAAGGTATCAGCTTTAAATTTGGAATGAACATAGATAAGAGTACCACCTCCCCGTTTCGAACTTCGGTTATTCCTAAATATCTGGTAATTAGGTAATATAAGTGTTGAGTCAGGCTGGTCATCTCGGGTCCATGTTTCAGTTATAAGAATAATGTCTACTAAGTTCGTAATGAGAAAAGATTTAAGCATTTGAATTTTAAGAGTAATTGATCGGGCAATTATAAGTAGAATACTAACATAAGAAGGAGCGGGATTAAAAGGAGTGGAAGTAAGTTGAGACAAAAATTTAGAGTAATTATTATTTAATTTATTATTTTTGGAAAAAAATTCTCCTGTGTTAGCGTCATCACCACTGTTGTCATTTCCTGAGCTTTAATTTGCTACCAGGGATCCTTTGGAGGACAGGAGAATGGCGATGATTTCGCATTTTGTGGTCTCAATGGAGTGGTATGCTGGCTGGAGGTAGACGGGACCACTGACATAGCTACTTCGGCAAAAGTTTTGGGTTTCGGAAACGGACTTGGGGGAGAACGCTTACGTTCCTCAAGACGCTAACGCTCCTCAACCAAAGTTTCCACCGCCTTCATGCAGTCAGCGCATAGCCATGTAATCCATCAATGGGCCGCATAAACCTTAAATTGTGCTGACGACAGTCCAAAGCATTTGCGATGAGCCCAACTTAGTTAGCTCTGCTTGACAAGGCTCCATATCGGGCACTACATAGCAGACGTCTGCATTATTGGAATCGGTCATATCCTTTTCTATCTGCTCAAACAATGTAGGATCGAGTTCAGGTGGGAGAGTTGAACGATTACCGAGAGGTGCCAAATGTCTCAATGAAACCGTATCCTCTCTTCCATCAGGTAGCCGAACGATGGCATATTGTTGAATACACTCAAGTAGGTCCACTTCCTCCGCGACGGGATCGTATTTACATGTGCAGTTGTATTTTCTCAGTAGCACGGGGCCGGGAGAACTTAGCCAAGTGGGAAGAGATACGCCAGTTGTAGACTTTCCGCAGTACGAGAATATACGTTCATGAGGAGTGGCGTTAGTAGCTGTGCATAATAAGGATCGAATCAAGTGTAATGCTTGCAGGAGAACATCTTCCCAGTGACTGATTGGCAGATTCTTTGATTTTAGCGCAAGCTGAATCGTCCTCCAAAGTGTTCCATCCAGTCGTTCAACCTGTCCATTGCCTTGTGGATTGTGCTGGTTGTGTGACTCGTTGCTATTCCCTTATCGTGTAGGAAGTTTCGAAATTCCTGGGACATGGAAGCCGTTCCTCTGTCAGAATGTATATATGCTGACATGCCGAAAATCGCAAAAAGTTGGGTCAGACAATCGGTCACAACAGATGCAGTCATTTCGGAAAATTAGAATGCGAAAGGAAAACGTGAGTACTCGTCAATACATGTCAGCAGATATCTGTTATTAGATTTAAATGGCAGCGGACCTTTGAAAGAAAGAAATAAAGAAAGAAAGAAAGAAAGAAAGAAAGAAAAATGGCTTTATTCGAGTACACTAATTTTCAGCGATACAACTAATTCGACCACACGTAATAAAATGTACATTTAAAAAAATACATGTCAAATAAAGATGATCCAACTTAAGTTATTATACTGTCAGTTTCTTCCTCAAATCGAGAATAACTTTTGTATGATCAACTAAATATCGAGCCAGGTAAGGAATAAAAGAATTTTTCAATTTTTCAGTTCTTGCATACGACACGATATGTTGACTACGCGTGGCTGGGAACGATCTGCAAGCCATAAGGACCTCATGCAGTGGGTGTGCATTATCAGACGTTATGACTCTGATCAATCTGTCACATTCACGAAAGTGGCGTTCGACGATCATATCACGAATTGACTCGGTAAAGGAAGAGCTCAATCTTGAAATTGATTTGATTCCTCTTCTGATCATCAAAAATTCCTTTTCAAAAAGACCAGGAAAATTATAGGGGATGCGTAGATTAAAATGGGAACAATGCAAGAAAAAACAAAACATCTAACTACATCAGGAGGAAATGCTAAAGAACGCAGACGTAAGGCGTGGAATGATAACCTTCTAACCTTTAAGTACTATGCAGTCACATGATCGGTCCATTTGAGACTCTGTGATAAAATGACGCCAAGATACTTGAAACATGCGCTTCTGCTGAAGTTCAAGCCATTGAAGGAAATCGTAGGAATTTTTTGAAGCAGAGTTCCACAACGCTGACCAGCTAAGTTTGAAAGTATTACTTTTTTGCATTTTTGAGGGTTTAACGATAAGCCGAGCGAGGATGACCACTGGCCAATATCATTGATAATAAATTCAGATGTGGGAGAGTCAGCACGTCTATGGTGGTCAAAAACAACAGCAATGTCATCAGCATATTTTAGAATTAGAGTGGAATGAAAGCAAGGAAGATCAGAAATGTAGATAGAAAATAAGAAGGGAGAAAGTATTGCGCCTTGTATAACACCGCGAGAAATCGCTACAGAATTGGACACTTTACCATTCACGACAGTATACTGCACGCGGTCCTTAAAATAGGACGCTATCCAGTGAACTAGGTTCAGGGGTACACCACAATCATGAAGTTTTTTGAGCAAAGAACTTCTAATAACACTTTTGAAAGCGTTGGTGTAATCAAGAAAACAAACATGTATCGCTTTTGATTTCGAATCCAATGACCGGGATACATGGTCAGTTAGCAACGCGAGTGCGTCTACTGTCGAACGATTTTTGCGGTACGCGAACTGATGCGAATCTTCTACCTGGGAACTCGAAACAAGTCGTCGTAGCACTATACTTTCCAGTACTTTGAGTAGCTGCGACATACACGCAATGTGACGGTACTTCCCAGGATCATTTTTGGGGATTGGTGTAATACGTACCGGCTTCCAACTGTCAGGAAAAATACTTCTCTCAATGCATCTGCTGAAGATAGAAGAGATCGGCGAAGAAAGTTCACGTGCGCATTCTTTCAGCAAAAGAGGGGAAAGATTATCAGGGCCTGCAGCCTTTGAGCGGGATACAGCGAAAAGTGACTGCATAACTTCCACTGGGCTTGTAAAAGTCGGAGACGAGAAAGAGGATGGGGGTAAAACAAAATCAGGGATTTCTTGGGTTCAATCAGGAGAAGATGAAAAAGATTCATTTAATAAATTAATATCACGGATAAAGGGAAGTACCTTTCTGTCTTTGCCACACAAACCTTCGAGCGCACTCCATAATTGGCGACTGTTATTCGTTCTCAAAATTGATTTCACATAAATATCTCGCATGCGTTGAATCTCAAGCTTGATTAATGAAGACAGCTGAGAGACAGCGTGACGATCAAGATTTTTGAAAGCCTTTTCCTTCAGTCTTCGGAGGCGCTTCAATTTATTGGAGGAAAAACAATCAGGTGGACCAAAATAGTTTCCTGTGTACAACATATATCAAAGCAAAAGTTTAGTTAGGATGTATAAACATCACATTCAAGGGAAACGTTCGGTTCGTTAAAAATGCGGAAGTCAGTGTCGCTTAGCATGGTCCTCAGCGCTGAAATATTGTCAGGTTCGCAGGTTCTACTGGTCACTTTTCGCTCGATTCTGCGAGTCATGTAACTATGCCCCATAGTTCCGTAGATTTTAGGGAGTATTGATATCACACAGTGATCAGAATTTCCAATCGGCGCAGATTTACAGGCATGAAAAATTTGTGGCTCATTTGTAGTAGACCAGATTACTAGAATAATGTTCCTAAGAACGTTGGAGAAATGGCACAGGAGATGAAAGGTATATCGCGGTAGCCAAAACGTGTACAGAGCGTTTACGATGCACGCACGAACGAACGGAAGTTAATAATTTTCAAGGTCAATGTTTTGATAAGAAAAAACAAGCAGTGTTACACAGCCCCCTCCAAGAAGTCTGGTCAGCGAGGACTTCTGATCGGGAGTTGCCAGTAGCGTGGCGCATGCGGGTGTCAGGTTACCCCGGGTAGGAACGTAGTCTCTCAGCAACCAGTCACACAGAAGTCAGCCAGGGCGCTCGGTCTGCGTGGGTCGATCTTCGGTGGTTCGAGAGTAGGATGTACGGTGAACCGATCAGGACTAAGCCAAGTAGCGTCTGACATGTGAGTGAACGTACTGCCGAGCCGCCTCACATGGAGTGAACAGCTGCTAGCGGGATTTTCCAGTTTGACGTGTTCTTAGTATGAACCCAATTTGAGCAGAAACAGGCGCATTCGTAGGCTTGACAAAAAGAACCAGAAGCTTCGAAAACACAGTCCCTGCTTAGAATTTCCTGTGTCCCGAAGAAGGATGGTAAACGGCCGCGCCAGGAATATCGGTTGGCGCGTCAATCTGGGCTGGTAAGGACCTTGTGAGACATAACAGGATTGTTTGAACAATGGTGCTCGTGTTGGTGGTTAGGCTACCGGGTGAGTTGGAGGCAAGCGTAGGTGGACCAAGAAGGGTGCGCGATTCGGTGGCATCAGCGGTGGGTGGGTGCGTACCTGAGGGAAGAAAGAAAAAGAAAACTCCCTGGTGCATGTGTTTAGTGCTACGACCGAGTGATTAGAATGAGGTACGAAATAATGCACCCGTGTATGCCAAAAGATATGAAAGTATTAACTATTCACAACAAAATCAGCTAATTGAACAAGTTGCCGTTTGGCACGTTTAGTTCCTGTAGTGGCCGGATCTGGGTTAGCTGTGGGTACAATAGGGGTAATGACCAGTGGTGCCGGGGTTGGCGTTGGGTCATGTGGGATAACTTCCTCGTCCATGAATGCAGCCAATTTTCTTGAAACATAGCAACACCATAACGAATAAAATGATTTGAACGAAGTAGAAGAGAAATTTCATCATATTTAGACCAAAAAGATCGCACATTAGATGATAAGATACAAGGTACTGGCATTCGAGAAATTGCGCGACGTCGACGAAGAGCAACTTGCCAACCTGCACAATGTTTTTTTTTGACTTTTTAGAAGATTTTCTTAATAAACAATCCGAAGTCAACGCTCAAGCGCTTGAAAGGTTGAGTAGCTTTAACGAGGTTGACGGGAGGAGGATTATAAAACTTCGGTTTGACTTCTGAACAACTACGACATTGGTTATATAATACAATACAATTATATTTAGAGCAGAAGGAGTACAAAAGTTCCATTTAAGCTCTTTCTTGAACCGGCATAACTACCAACGCCTCGGGTATCCTGAGAGGTGGATTCGTTTCTCA
Organism: Atriophallophorus winterbourni; assembly: GCA_013407085.1. Lineage (NCBI taxonomy): Eukaryota > Metazoa > Platyhelminthes > Trematoda > Plagiorchiida > Microphallidae > Atriophallophorus > Atriophallophorus winterbourni. The sequence goes on from JACCGJ010017936.1 coordinate 15,764, forward strand.
AAGCAGTCGTCTTTGGCGAACCAGAGAAATTGATCGGTGCTGTTCTTGAATAGAGATAGACTTGGCGTTTCAACAACCTTGGCCGGAAGTGAGTTCCAAGTGCCGACAACACGTTGTGAAAATCTATACCAGTGCGACAGACGATTCGTCCGGTGGACGAGCAACCGAAATTTGTGGCCCTTTGTGCGATGGTCAGAGATAACTACAAAAAGCGATCTGAGGCCGGGAAGCTCGTTCCGGCAAACAATCCGATAGAGGAGTATCATGTCACCACAAACCCTGCGGTAGGCTAGTGAGAAAATATTCAATTTCAGACATCGCTTTGCGTATGGTAGCTTGCAAACACTGGTGCAGAATCTCGTCGCAAGTCGTTGAACTTTTTCTAGAAGTCGCTCTTCGGCTGCGGTGCAGGGAAACGCCGCTACAACACCGTATTCTAGGAGTGGTCGAACGTAAGTGCTAAAAAGAATTTTTTGTCATAGGAATAGACCAATCAGCAAACGTTCTTCTTAGGGTCCACAAGCATCGCAAGGCCTTTGATCGTGCTTGAGCAGTGTTTGCTGCGGTCTTCAAGCTGGAAGTCACAATCGTGCCTAGATCTCTGGTCTCCGTACAGCTCTCAATCTTCATGTCATCGATATAATAATCAAAGGGGTCCAGAACGCCTACCGTCAAGTGTTTCGTTTTGGTAGCATTCAGCGGAAGATCGTTGACTGATGCCCATTTGCTGATGGCGTCTATATCTTTTGCAGTATTTCACGGTCAGTTGATGAAGCAACTGCGCGCCATATTTTTCAGATCGTCTGCAAACATCAAGCAAGTTGATTGCAGACTACGTGTTATGTCATTCACATAAAGAATGAATAAGAGAGGGCCTAAAACCGACCCTTGTGGTACACCACTGCTGACAGGCCTCCAACGAGAAAGTGACACGTTGATTTGCACAGCCCATTGCCGATCTGCGATAAAACTATGAAGCCATTTCAAAAGCGAGCCTCCAAACCCATATGCTCGCAATCGATGCAGCAGCTTCCGGTGATTGACCCTATCAAAAGCTTTCGAAAAGTCGAAGAATATCACATCGACAAATATCTTATTGTCATTTGCATCAGCCCAAGCCTCTCTTGTGATTAAGAGGTTGGTTTTAGCAAGACCTACCCTTGATAAATCCATGCTGTGTAGGAGAAAGTACGTCGCGATGGTAAATATAATTTTCAATGCAGCGTTTCACCAGCTTCTCCATGATCTTCAACAGAACAGAAGTAAGGAATATTGGTCTGTAGTTACTAGGCTGGTGCTTGTCACCCTGTTTATGAAACGGCTTAACGACACCATATTTCCATTCGATAGGTAGTTCGCCCTCCGAAAATGACTTTTGGTAGACACAAGCCAGGGGCCGAGCAATTATTGGAGCCAGGTGTTTCAGTATAACTGGGTGGATTCCATCCCATCCATGAGACTTGGTTGGATCGAGTTCTCTGAGTAGTTTGTACACAGCATCGGAATTAAATGTGACAGTGTCAAGCATAGCATTGTCGGCTGCGTTCATATGCGGGAGGTCGGGCTGCTCTCCAGAGAAGTATGATGCGAAGAATTCTGACATAGTTTCGACTCTTGATGAATCTGTGGTGAGGATGTGGCCGTTGTTATCCGATAAGAATGAAATGTCGTCTTTCCTTATCAAACGTTTGTTTACATAAACGTACAGTCTTTGGGTTGAGACGAAGAATTTTCGATTAATGATCTCACAAAGGTTCGACGCTTGTCTCTTTTAACTTTCGTTACAGCATTACGAATTGATTTGTAAGCTTCATAATTATCCGCAGTGGGTTCCAATTTGAAGATACACCACAACCTCTTTCTATGACGCATCATTCTTTGTAGACATTTATCGAACCATGGAGGACCACGAGAGCTGCTAGGGTGTTTCTTCATCGGAACATGAGCTGCATACAATTCCCGTAGGTTGTCGTAGAATTTTCTGCAGGCTAGGTGAAGATTCAAATTCTCTACATCTCACGACTGCTGGCTAGCGGCGGTTATAAGAACATTGAAGTCAGTCTTCCACGGGTTAGGGATGCGCTGATTCCTGAACGTTTTTTGTTTGGGAAGACATGTGTATGCTAGGATTACCGCGTGGTTACTGGAATCGAGAGGCTGCAAATGTTCGATGTTAGATATGCAGTTCTCGTGCCGTGTGAAAATCAGGTCCAGGCACGAGGATGATGAAATACCATAACGGGTCGCATCGGAAACATGCTGAATTAATTTTTCTTGTACTAAAAAGTCGAGAAACGATAACGAGAGCCTGGAGGCCCATGGCTTACAGCATAACATTGACCAGTCGATGTCAGGCAAATTAAAGTCGCCCATGATGAATATCCTCGGTTTTGAAGTGTATTGTCGAATCAAATTCAGCCAAGTTGAATCCTCAAAAGCGATAAAAGTCCTAATGCGAATAGATAAGATTCACAGTTGGTGTGCGCTAATCCCTCGATCATGCGAATGGTTAGCTTCTGTACCTTTTCTACAAGCACTATATCCTGGTAATACGGCCTCCGAGTGTAGATAGTGTTTTTTTTTTCCACACTATCAATAGTCATAGTTTTATTGTGGTAATAAAAGTGATAGATTTGTAAGAAACACTGGGTGGTGTGTACAGAGGGTCGCACAAAGCGTGCTAAAAGCATACATGAAGAGATAAAAACGGAGGCAAATAGGCCTTATAGCGGGCCGTGTTCGCGTATAGCATACACCTTGATTGGACATTTGTGGCTTTTTATAGGGAGAAGTGTCAGCCCAAGACACATTCCCACCACGTCCTCCAGTGCATGACGGACTTGCGGACGGTTGCTTTGGCGTGAGCAACGTTGATGCTTGCAAGCTGGGGAGAAAAAACTGGAAAAATGTTAGTTATTTATGGATGTGAGTGGTATGTAGTATAATGGGGTAGAACGGAATTGCGAAAGATAAACAAGTCATTTGAAAGTTGATTGCCAAAGGTGTTCGTCTAGACGTTGCTTAAACGAAGACAGTGACTCAGCATGTACCACCTCCGGCGGGAGAGCGTTCCATACACGGCATATGCGAAGGGGTAGGAAATACTGTCGACTGTTCAATCGGCTGTTCTGATGAGCAATCTTGAGATTGTGCCCACGATGAGTACGTCGATTGGATAGAGGCATCAAGGACTTGCAAGGGTGGTGTTCTCTGTGAGAATGCGAAAGGTCAAAAGCAATCACGCGGAGAAGTCGGTAGGGGGTCTAGCTGACCTTAGCGGTAGCGGATTGGGAAGAGGCCGCTATACTGCAGCCGTTCTTCGTATGACATGTTTTGAAGGCCGTTAATAAGCTTAGTTGCTCGCCGTTGTGGCTGTTCGAGGGCGTGCATGTCTTGTTGGAGCCACGGATGCCACGCACTGACTGCATATTCCAGCGGGGGGCGGATGTAGGCGGACAGTAGTTGTGGGAAGAGTCGTCGGTCAAAGCGTCTGAAA
>JACCGJ010017937.1:0-13635 GCA_013407085.1 Atriophallophorus winterbourni
CATATATGGTGTGATAATACATGATCGGTTTCAAGTAGCCGAAGCATCCGTTAAGAAACGGAAGAGGAAAACTGTGTGATCAGCATAATCTGAATAAAAAATTTCTAATTGTAGCCAATCTGAATGCTAGATGTCGGTATGCATGCACTACACGCCACCAATATGGTGTCAGTTATAAAGCTAAACAAAAAAGAGACCACTAACTATAGGAAAGTTGGCTGACAGGTTGTTGTGCATCTTAATGCGCTCAAAACTATATGGCATGGTATGAAACCAATAGCCTGATCCAGGCAAAGTGCCGCACAGTGAGCTAAGATACTGTCAGGTTACCAGGCATAGACAGATATGAAAAAAGAAATAGTAGTGAGACTCAAGGTTGCTTCCGCATGCAGCTCATTAACGGTGCCCAATCAATTTAGCACGGTGTTAGTCGCACAGCTCCTAAGTACTGCACAACTGCACATTCGTGCAAACTATAGTAATAAGGTACTCTAAATATGTATATGTATGTGGAAACCTTTTGGTAATAATGTATGCAATAATGCGTTCCATTAAACTGATTCAAAGGCACCCTTTGGGCTGCCCATAGCCAAACGGCAAACCTAGACCTGAAACACAAATGTGTGCATCAGATTTGTAAAATATACGTGACCATTAAATTATGTATATATGATTGAAAGCACAAGTTTTATCCAGACAATGTGCCGCATAATCATATGTTACGCGTGGGTTAATATACCGTCAATTTGCGAGGCCTAGACAGACATGAAAAAGAACATATAAATGACAGTGAAAATCCAGCGTGTTTCAGCATGCAGATCACTACCGGTAGCCAATCAATGTAGCACAGTGTTAGCTGCATAGCACGTTTTCACATCCATGCCAACGAAATTACCGAATGTATGATTTAAAGCACAGTGGACACATAAATGTTACGAAAATTAGCAAATATACAGTGACAGCAATACTTGTTGAATGCTGGTTGCTAATGATAACGAAATAAAAAAATGAAGAATGATATGTTATGAAAACATAAACCTGGAGTCGAGCAAATTGCCGCTTTCTGAAAGCTGCAAGTTGGCTGGGATACAGTAAGGTTGTCATAGAATGGGTAAATATATAACGCGACAGCCGTTCACTGCTACAGGCCCAGGAAGCATTGTGCATATTCGTACAAAAATATAATGATTAATTAGTTCTAAAAACTTCATTAGAAGAATGGAAATAAGCTATTTCGATTTGTTCCATTTATTTTCTAGATTAACGTTATTTTGTGGATAGAATATGTAAACTCTATACAAGCCACGAGAGATTTTAGGTCACCATATTGTTAAATAGTTCTGATAGCGTTCGCGTTTTGGTCCACGAAGCACAAAGCAGTAGTTGCACCTATTGTTTTAATCGCCTTCCATATGCACCAGTTTCAGAAAATTTGAAGCTAAATAAATGCTGCGGATATCCAAGAAGTGAAAATCCTAGGTCTTAATTCAAGTATGTAAAACTAAAAGCCTCATGGCAATAAAATAGCGCTGAAAGCATAATGGCAATTCGAGCAAAAGCAATACATAGGCATACTATCGTTGGCGATGTAGATAAGAATAAGGCACAGAACGGCAAGCAAATGCTGGTCACTAGTACCGAAATTAAACGATTCTTTGTGACATAAATTTGCCAAGATTTGTATTTTGCGATTCGTTTTCCATTTTGTGGATGGAGTTTGGGCCAAACATGAGTCACGCTACTTGAAAGCCGCAACTAAACTGTTGAAAAACATCCAAGGATAAATTTTTCAAAAGTTATTAAAGAAGTGTCACAAGTTTTCCGCCTTTCCGTGAAGTCATTACGCTGAGTTATGAGTCAAAATTTATTATTCGGTCCAAAAATGTTGACCACATAGTTGACCACCGATACACAGAAAAATATTATCAGACGGATAATTAAAATTGGCTATGCAAAACATAGTCGAATAGTTGAATACCTACAACTTATTTTCTTTGCTAAAATAACGTTGGGGAATATAGCTAATGATGCTAGACTTCCTTTATTCTTACGGTGCAGATAAGCAGCCGAGTTATAAAAAATAAGCATGCGGATGCGTACAGTTAACAACTTTTGTGTGGTTTTAATGCACGTGACTTTGTATCCTTGTTTCTTCTAAGACATGACAAATAATGCAGCAGAGAAATTACAATACACAAAAGCAAGCACGCCACTGACTTTGGTTTGTAATTATAAATTTATTAAATCACAACCCTGGTTCAAGGCAAAATGCCGCGTAGTCATACACTACATACGGAATGGGTTTGTAGTCACGTCGCGTAAGGCCACCACCCAGTCAGTGGGCGGATCTTTGGGACACATCAAGTAAATGAATATTTTACGCTTAACTTGACGCTATGGTGAGCTTCTTTAACATAAAGTGCCATGTCGTTGACTGGCCACCTGGCTGTTTCTCACAGTTTATACCAAGCTCTGCGAATGCAGTGCGATAGGGTAAGCAGTGAAGCGTCACAGAAAAACTAAAGAGGAAGACTCAATTAAGGAGAAAAACCTTAGCTCACAATGCGAGTGTTGTTCAGATGGTGTTTGTCTGGATCATTCGGACAATTGGAATCGAAATCGCACACAAAGGCACGTCAACATTACGCAAGCATTTCAGCAATACGAAAGATAAGGTGACAAAAGAACAACAACCTATTATCATCTACAAGGCGTGCAGAGATTGCGTAAAGAACTACAACGGGAAAACTGGTCGCACAAGACTACATGAACATCAGTTAGCCGTACGAAGATATCGCCACAAATCAGTGGCTTCTATACATAACGATCAATTTGGGCACCATTTCTATTGGAACGCGAAGATTTGAGTTAAAGAAAACAACCGATGTATGCGACAATTCACCGAATCGTGGCACTCAGCAATGACCTCAATTGTTCAGGAAATTTAATTGAATGCAATCTATGATCTAATAAAAAACCGATTGCAAAGGCAAATTATGAACTTGACCAACCCCCGGGAGTGACGCTGTACAGACAGACGAGCCCTGTAAAACCCCAAAAAATAATTGAAAGTCACTTCGAACACTGTTTTGCTGATGATATCATCGAGCTTGATGACAAAGCGTTCAGCAACAATTACGCAAGCTCGGCGAACGCCATCTGAACAACTTGAATACTTAATACACTAAAGTCTTCTTGAGTTTTTTGAGCCTTTACTAAAGACGTCGAACTAAACCCAGTTGCAGCTGGGTGTAGAGTTTGCAAGCCTTCATCATTTATGGTCACTACGCGATGTTTCACTCTATTTCTACTTTCTTTCTCATATCTGTCTAGGCCTGGACAACCTAATAGTATTTTAGCCAAAGTGCAGTCGCTGACTGTGCGGCAATTTGCTTGGATCAGGCTTGTGCTTTCATTAATTCACTCACATTAAAAGTCGAATGAACAATGCACTCACACGTAACACACTTGCATATAGCTGCGAAACTTGGTCTATCCGAGCCGAAGATGTCCGCCCACTTTTAGTTTTTGACACCCACTGGCTGCTTAGAATTACTTACAATTTGTAACAGCATCACATGCTAAAATAAACGTCTGAAAATGGGTGTTAAGGCCAAGATGCAAGGGACGGAGAGAAATACTGATAATAACTTGCTTGAACGGCACCATATCTGTATCAGATTGTGCAAATATATATAATAACTTGCTTGCGTTGGTTGGAAAACCGCTTACAATGCCGCGCCTTATTCGCAGAACTTAATAAAAGCAACCCGTGGATGTGTTCTAGCATTTAATAGTTCGTTGGAAACCTTACGCGCTAAGACGTAAACTCAAGTCAGTGGTGCAAAGGCGGTTTATTACGCGTGGTTAATTTTTTATCGCGTAATTGTATCGTACATCAGAAAACAAAAGCTGATGCAGCGAAATTATATAGTAAGGTCATTTAACACTAATTTATTTGTTTCACTTGCCTCCTTGTTTATCTGCTTCTCCTGGTTCATGTTAATTTGCACTTGGTCTGTCTCCAGACATGTGCTTCATGATTATGATGATCTACAGTCTTAGAGGCTGTGCGGCTTACGTTATGATATTACCAGGCGAGTATTTTCTCTAATCCACCCCAATTCATGTGGAACGGTAAAATATGGAGGGCGGTGAATATTTTGCCAACAAAGAATTTATGAAAGCAAAAGCTACACTAACCTAACCAAAGGATTTCACGACAAGAGATTATAGTATGCATAATAGTGATAAATAAGTATATAGTCACTGTGTTCAGTGAAAAATACATGGTACCCTATGTATGTATATCATACATTAATGGCATTTAATGATAAATGCATCGTAGAGTTATTGAAACACCAGAACAAAAATAAACGTTGATAGCTTAACTGATAATGGTATGAAAGCACAAGCCTGATCCAGGCAAAGTGCCGCACAGTCAGACTGCTGATAAAATTGTTCACAATATATTGATAGTCAATTAAAAGCAAGAAGAAGGCGAAGATTTATTCCAAAAGTGAAAAACAAGAATTTTTTAAACCACGTTTCACGAAAATCAGATTACAAAGCGTACAAGCCGCTTTGTAAATCGAATTTGGATGACCTAGACATTTAGTGCATTATCTATATAATTACTCGGTATCTCCCAAAGATATGTATATAAATATGTGCTACTGATAAGATTGTCACATATATTGCACACGTGTGTTTACTTTTATAAGAAATAAGAGATGATCGTGTAGCATATGATTTGACTTTCGTTCATTGATAATGCTCTTTATTATATCAAATAATAGAAATTATAGCGCCTAATAGTATTCGCACAACATGTTAAGTTTACTCGTTTACAAAGTCTTTAGGCACTGAATGTTCTCTTGCATTTTGTACATTAGGTATTCTTCCGCCGTTGAACCGGTGAACTTGACATAATCCGTGAACATGAAGCATGGGCACTTTAAGGCAGACGACATGTCATCATTGAAAATCAGAAATTAAAGAGCACCGAGTACGGACCTTTGAGGTACCCCACTGAACACGACGGTTTGGTTTGACATCGTAAATCCTACCGGATCACTGAATGTCCTACCTGTAAGTTTGGACAAGTATAATATTCCGTAAGCGTTTTGCTGCCAATTGAATATCTTAAAGGCGATTATTCACGGAATCGAATGACTTGCTTAAATCTAGTTACAGGGTTTCTCCTACCTTCTCTCCGTCCAGCATTTTAGTGAGAGATTTGAGAAAAATAGGAATGTTAGTCAGGCAGGAACTGAGCTTAAGATATCCATGTTGAGTTACACTCAGTAGAAAATGCCGACAAAGAGGCTGACATGTTTTTTCACGTAATTGTTTTCCCAACACGTTTTAAACGATAATAGTTAAATTTGCGCAGTGCTAAAGTTGTTAAAATACAACCACGCGCCTAGCTATAATTCGACAGTATGCGAATAACACCAGGTACATATATATGGCGTATAAAATCGTATGGCTTACACGCTTTCGTTTCCGTAAATCTGGAATGTAAGGTAGGTGTTCTCTTAATTATCACGTTGACAAGTGATTAATTAAGTAAACTATGATGTATGTGTGATTGATACAAATATGTTCTTCGATTTATTTTGGTTTTTCAGACATTATCTTATGAAAAACTGTTTGCCAGGTTGCGTCTAACGCACTCTTAAATCTTAACGGGTTTCTTAGATTTATCATGCGATCTGGAAGCTAATTCTGTGGTTAACGACACCCGCCATCTGCCTTCCTATATCTTTTATAGTTTTTATTGGATCAACACTTGTCGCTGTTTTATGAGCATGCCTCAGTAAATCCATAGTATTATCCCTAATGAAACCACATAGGGTCTTAAACATATCTATTAGTGCTACACGTCGTCTACATCTATTCAGTGAGAACACATCCAGTTCCATGAGTCTCCGTGTTTAATTGTGCAACTAACGGTTCATGGTATTTGGTGTGTCAACTGTGGTTGGATAGGTTGAAATCAACAATCGGTATTCTAACCGCGCTCCATGCGCACTGACACTTGTGAGTATTAGAATACAGTTTACTCTGCTTTTATACACACCTATCATTACTTACTCAACGCACTACCGGCCCATGAGCTACTGTTAAAATTTGGAATTATTACATATCATTAGTTTCACCAGTATAAACCTCAATCATCTAGATCACAAGCGCTAGAACATTTCAATGCATTTCAAATCTCAAATTAGGATTGAGCACATTTTTATAATCGGGAGACAATATCGCGTTTTATAAAAGAAGGAATATAAAAGCTTTCCCGGATAACATAGCTGAACGCATTCTAAGGGATTTTCTGGAATCCTTGTTTGCAGCATCGGCAAACTGAGTAGAAAACTCAAATTCTTTTGTAAAATTCTGAGCATCAGCTATTTTGATTTATTAATCGCTGATTACTGGTTGTGCCATCGCTGAATTCGTCTGCCGAATGCTGCTTTTCCTCAAGTTAAGTTAAAGAAGATGAAAAGAAAAAAAGTAATTGAATTTATTCGTACGGACGAAATTTCAGCAAACATATTAATTTTAACACAACATTTAAAAAATGATTAGTTGGTCCCGAAAGAAGATTGCAATTTGTCAACTGCAAATTTTTCTTTATGTATTGATTGATTACTTCTACGTTTAATCCAGTTTATTACCAAATGCCGAAACAGAACTTTTTGAACAAACGTTTCACAGAAAATCTTGGTATCACGTCATTCTGGTAAACATAGTGCGTCCGAACTTGACATATATTTATACGCAACTTGATGGATTTGGCAAACAGATAGCGCTAACATTTGATGGAAAAATCGGATAAAAACGCGTGAATCAATTAATTTTATGTATTGCGGATTTGATAGCATGCAAAATGTACAATGTATTATTCCAGTCTATTACTTTTCGAAATACAAGATTAGAGTAGGTTAGCTGTATTATACCAGTATCTCAACATAATCTTCAACCAAAATACAACTAGAACTTAAGCAGACTTCCAGGTTGTTTACATAATATTATCACGTGTAGTGGACCTCGCACTGAGCCTTTAGGAAGTCTATATATTATCGCTGATTCCTCAGAGCACAGCCTTTGGATTCTAACATAGTGCAATTGGTTAGGAACCCGTATAACTAACAATGTATTTCCTCTGTCATTCCATTCATGTTTATCTTGTGTATAAGCTACTGTAGCGGTTGATCCAGCGGAGATTTCACCACTAACAAAGTACGTCTCTGGTTATTGAACGCAATAAACCGGAACACAGTTCTCAACGTAACACGGCATACAGATCCCAAACAATCAGACGATAGACTTGTCCCAAAGCAGAACACGAGCGCGGCGTGAATCGTATATTCAAATTGTGTACATATTTTACATGTTTCATTATAACAAAACAAATGACAAAATATGTAGGATTAATGTAATAAAATATACCATGATGAAAACACCATAATACTCCCTCCCTAGAGCGTTAGAAGAGAGTGAAACGCTCGAAACAAAAGTTAATCCGCATAGTCTGCAAGATTTGCGGGCCACCTGACGGTACGACCGGAACGAGTTCGGGGACGGATGGGGGGTGAGTATATACATGGTTGGGTAGACTGTGTGGACTGTGATGAATGTTCACTTGGATTTGAGGGACTGGGTGGGGATGGAATAACTACAGTCTCAGCAGTGCTTTCAATCGTGGTGGGAACAGCGTCATGTTCGGAAGAGACAACAGACTCAACATAGGCGACTTTGAGACGATCAATGCTGACGGTGTCGTGCTCACCATTCTTGTCGATGACAAAATACTTTGCATGTCTGCTGATTACTTTGAAAGGGCCAGTGTAGGGAGGTTGAAGAGGTCTACGAACCTGATCCGTTCTAACAAAAACAAAATCACATGTTCGCAAATCGGCAGGAAGATAAAAAGGACGGGTATTGGAACGGGTAGGAGTTACGCGTAATTGACGCATGAATGTTCGTAAACGATTGACGTAATGAGGAATGCTAACGTCAATTGGAACGTCAGGTGATGCGATCAACTCACCTGGGAGACGAAGTGTCATGCCATATAGTAACTCAGCCGCAGAACAACCAAGATCTTCTTTCACAGACGTACGGATACCGAGAAGAATTAATGGCAAATGCTCTGCCCAATACTCTGTATTTCCATGAGACATCAACGCAGCCTTCAACTGGCGATGAAATCTTTCCACCAGACCATTAGCACAGGGATGATATGCTGTAGTTCGAATGTGGTTCGTACCAAGAAGGTTATTTAACTCACGAAACAGGGTTGAATGAAATTGGGATCCACGGTCAGTGGTTATGGTTGATGGAACACCAAAGTTGCTAATCCAGCTTTGCAGGAAAGTTTTCGCCACCGTTTCCGCACTAATGTCAGGAATAGGAACAGCTATGGGCCAACGGGTGAAACGATCAATACAAGTGAGAATGTATGTAAAACCATTGGATATAGCCATGGGACCTACCAGATCGATGTGGACATGTTGGAAACGTTCGCGCGGTAGAGGAAATAATCCAGGGGCGCTGATGGTATGACGCTGTACTTTGCTGCGTTGACACTGGATGCAAGATTTAGTCCATGATTGAATGTCTTTATGCATACTCGGCCAGATAAAACGCTCGCTGATAAGTTTGCGAGTAGCGCGGATACCGGGATGAGATAGACCGTGGATTTGATCAAAAACAATTCGTCTGAAGGAAGCGGGAACCAAAGGACGGGGTTGGGTAGTAGAAAAATCACACAATATATGCAAGTTTGAATTGGGCACAGGAATTTGTCGAACACGAGAAAATGATGATGTGTCGTACTGTTGGAGTTCCGGGTCGTTCTGTTGAGCAAGGGCTAGCTGCTGTAGATCCAAGGGGGAATGACGGACTGCAGAAATTTCCATACGGGAAAATGCATCAGCAACAGTATTGGACGGTCCAGACAAATATTTAATATCACTTGTGAATTGGGAAATAAAGTCCAAATGTCGGATCTCACGAGGTGAATATTTATCTGAAGCAGCAGCAAGGGCAAATGTTAAGGGCTTGTGATCGGTCCAAACAGTGAAATTGCGACCTTCTAGCAAATGGCGAAAATGACGTATTGCATAATAGATGGCCAACAATTCACGACCAAACGTACTATATCGTGTCTGAGCTGGTTGGAGACGTCGGGAAAAGAAAGCAAGTGGTTTGGTGATACCGTCGACTTCTTGTTGAAGGACTGCACCGACTGCTTCTTGAGAGGCGTCTGTGGCGAGTGATAACTCCGCATTGGAACACGTAGACATGTACGTCAGTGAAGTAGCTGCGTTCAAGGCAGATTTTAAACATTCGAACGACTTGATGGCGTTGTCATTCATCTTAAAATCGCGCTCCTTTCCGCGTAGTAGATCTGTCATTGGCTGTGATACAGCGGCACAATGTGGAATGAACCGCCTATAATAGTTCACAAGACCGAGAAAACGTCTCAACTGGCGAAGGGAAGTTGGACAGGGATACTCACTGATGGCAGATACTTTTTGTGGCACAGGTTTGATACCAGAGCTGTCGACAAAATGACCGAGGATTTCCAAGGAAGCAACTCCAAACAAACATTTGTCAGGATTGACAATAATGCCGTAATGTGACAAACGCTGAAAAACTGTACGCAGGTGTTCAACGTGTTCTGTAGGAGTGGAACTGGCGATAAGAACATCATCAATATACACATGAACAAAAGACAAACCTTGAAAAACCTGATCCATGAATCTCTGGAATGTTTGAGCAGCATTTCGTAGGCCAAATGGCATTTTTAGAAATTCAAACAAACCGAATGGAGTAGTGATTGCGGTCTTTGGGATGTCTTCTTCAGCGACGGGTATCTGATGATAGGCACGAACTAAATCCAACTTGGAGAAAACGGATTTGCCGTTAAGGGATAGGGCAAAATCGTGTATGTGGGGGATAGGATAACGATCAGGGACAGTCACTCGATTTAGGGCACGATAATCACCACATGGACGCCAGGCGTCCGCTTTGTTCTTTTCAACCATGTGCAGAGGGGTAGCCCAGGGAGAATGAGAGGGTCGAATGATACCAAGCTCCAACATGTGCTCGAATTCCAATTTGGCAACTTCAAGCTTTTTGGGAGCCAATCTGCGAGGTTTGTTAAAAATGGGCGGACCGCGGGTCAAAATATGGTGTTTGACATCGTGTTTGACAGGAGTAGTAGAGGATGAAGGTTTAAAAATATCAGAAAATTCTGTCACGAGGGAACTGTATGTAGAGGATGTGTCTGGGATAAGCACACGAATTGTTTGTATGGGTGAATTACAGAAAACTCCTAATGTATTAAGCTTTGTTAAATTGTCAATGAGCTTACGATTAGCCAAATCAACAGAAAGATTAAAATTAGAAAGGAAGTCTGCACCCAAAATTGGCACTTTTACATCCGCCACAATGAAAATCCACTTAAAATTGCGTCGTAGACCTAGATCTACAGAAATGGAACGCTTACCGTAAGTGGAAATTCGGGTACCATTCGCCGCTCGGAGAGTCAGGGGGGATTGGTTCTTGCGGTCTGATATTGTGGGTGGGATAACGCTGACTTCCGCACCAGTGTCGATCAGAAAACGCATACTGGTTGAACCATCGCTGACGTGGAGTAGACGGCTAGTGGTATTGCCAGACAGAGACGCCGTGTCTACTGCCTGGCGACGAAGTTTCCCTGGTTTTCGGTATCAGTGGTAAAAGTACATGGCGACGTGCAGTGAATAGCCTTCGCGCCAAATCGACGGTGGTAGTAACAAATAGTAGGTCTATTTGAGCGACTGTTGGATCTGCTTTTAAACCGCTGAGAAGATCTCCCACGAGAGGTACTCCGGGCACGAGAAAGGTTTTGGATATGCAAGGAGAATTCATTGAACTGGGATTTCAGGTCAGAAAGTTCTTTCTCAAGGGAATTAGGAAAATTAGGTGTGGGGTTTGGGGATACACTGGAGATGGACACATTGTGTGCAATGTGATGGACTTCATCTGCCACCTTGGCGAGTCGGTCTAGGCTGGTGGTATCATCCATGACGGCCAGCACTTTACGAATTTCTTGGGAGAGGCTCTGCAGCCATATTTGTCGCAATACACTGTCGTTAATTTGTTGACCGCCCTGCAATTGCTTGAGGTGCCGCAAATGTTGGGAAGGGGAACGGTCACCAAGTTCGGCGCCAGAAAGTAGCTTGCGTAAGTTTTGTTCGTCAGTCGAGCCAATGCGGGAAATCACAGTTGATTTCAGGACATCGTAAGGATTGATGGACGGACGGGTGTAAATCAGATCAGCAACTTCCTTGGCAACTGAAGGCGGGAGCATGCCAACAACACGATTGTACTGTGTTCGTTGCGTCGTGACGCGATATGATTCGAATAGCGCTTCAATTTGTGCAAACCATAAACGAGGATCACTCATATCAAAAGTGGGTAATGTAAAATGGCATATTTTCTCCTCTGCGACGTCGGTGGATTCACTGTCAGATTTCATGTTGATAAAAATAGTGCGCAAAATGAGAAAGCCAAATGCGTAAACGGGAATGCGTGAAAAAGTAATCCAAATTCGGGCTCACCAATTTGTAGCGGTTGATCCAGCGGAGATTTCACCACTAACAAAGTACGTCTATGGTTATTGAACGCAATAAACCGGAACACAGTTCTCAACGTAACACGGCATACAGATCCCAAACAATCAGACGATAGACTTGTCCCAAAGCAGAACACGAGCGCGGCGTGAATCGTATATTCAAATTGTGTACATATTTTACATGTTCATTATAACAAAACAAATGACAAAATATGTAGGATTAATGTAATAAAATATACCATGATGAAAACACCATACTACTTAACATTCACTGAGTCGAGGGCCTACTGCAAATCAACGTAGCATAATTCAGGTATTCTCCATTCATCGAATTTCAATGTAACTTCACCATGAAAGCTCAAAATGTTTGTTAAGCAGGACATCATTTTCCAGAATCAGTTTTTGGTAATATATTTTAAGTAATTAGTTACCAAATGCCTACATATCGGGTGTCGAATGATTTTTTAAAAGAACTTGCAAAGATTTGTAATCGGGCATTCTGGCCAAACGCTGCGTACTTCAGAACTATGATATTTTTGTGTATGGCTAGCATCACAGCTCGTTTCAAATCTTCAGATAGTATACCATTAAGTAAGATAGCTGACAAAGATTTTCTAACCGCAGGGTTTATCATAATCGCGAGCGTTTGAAGAATAACCGAGAGCACACCCTAAGTGGCCAGTCGACTTAGATTTATCTAGCTGTGAATAGATTGTGGTGATCACTTCGTGATCGACCTTAACAGAGCAAAAATGACGTGTGTTACACACTTGCTAGTTCCCAAGCGATTAGTTGAATCACGCAAATAAACAATGCAGAAAATCTTATGCATGTCATTGGCTTCTTGCTGCGCAGTCATGGCCATTTATCCATGTACCTATTTCTACTCTTAAAGATTGCTTGCATCTAACATAGACATTGAAGGCCTTTGTGTGAATTTTTGTTTTGTAGCGAACCTGAATTTAGATTTTGTTTCGGCTTTTCTTTACGGTGCATCAGCTGAATTTCTAATCTGTTTACACCGCAGTCTAGATCTGAGACTTACATAGAATTTTAAGGCATCCTAATCATGGTCACGCCATCTGATAGCTTTACGAACAGGCGCGATATCTCAATAAAAGTGTTCCTCACATTTAGGATGGTTGTAGTTAAGCAAAACGTTCCTTCAGTGGTGAAAGTTGCCCCATTGTTTGATTACAACTTATTTTTAACACGGGTTCTACCTCGATCCAAATTCAGCCACAGGCTTGGCTTGTAGTTGGACTAAGATTGGCATCGAATTTTCATAAAATATTTACTTGGTGTCTAGTTTGCCCTGAAACCAGTAAAAAAGATTTACGGTGTGCATAAAGGTACTTGGTGCCATATATATCCTCCTCGTGTGGTGAAAAAAACCAAATCCAACATGCACAGAGTGTGCTACGAACTAAACATTGTGGGTTCATTGACATGCTTATGAGAGTCCCTGATATAGGACTCCTCAATATATTGCTACTTTTAGCTCACTTTGACGAAGTAAATTCGGCCCATCAAGCGATGCCTGGTGTGATTGAAATCTCCAACAATCATTAACGCCTTTATCTGCCCCTTAAATACTTAAACTGATACGTTCAGTAATTAATTATCTAAGGATGAAACAGTAAGGCTTCTTTAATCGGATGCAAGTGCAAGTCTACTCCTAGCAACAATAAATTATACAACGGTTAATTGGATTTCATTAGACTAAAACTTTTTTAATTTATCACTGTGTGGAAAGTGTACTTCAATCATAATTGCCACACCTACTCTCGCTGCATTAGTATCCCAATCCTAATAAGATTTGGCATAATTTGTTGATAAAAATGACGTTGGATGATCATCTGGTTTCAATCATGAATCAGCGATGGCAATCACATCGTCCTTTTATTTCGGTGATGCAAGCCCCAGCTTTCCTCACGTAATAAATGCACTGAAAGTGTTTGTGTAGAGTACCCAGGCATATCTATTTTGCCCATGTTTTAATC